>VWZZ01002581.1:357805-420332 GCA_013399095.1 Psophia crepitans
CGCACCGCTGCGGTAGCGCCGGGGTGGCGCTTGGCCGCGGTCTCAGCCGGGCCGGCGGCGCCTGTCGGGGGCGGCAAGCCGGGCGGCAGAACCCCCGAGGTGTTT
This sequence comes from Psophia crepitans, assembly GCA_013399095.1. NCBI lineage: Eukaryota > Metazoa > Chordata > Aves > Gruiformes > Psophiidae > Psophia > Psophia crepitans. The sequence goes on from VWZZ01002581.1 coordinate 357,911, forward strand.
TTGGAAAACATGGCGCGGAGCCGGCTGATGGCGGGGTCGAGTGATCGCCCTGGGGACCGCCGGAGATAGGGCCTGCCCCCCCGGGAGAGCGGTAGTTGTCTCTCCGGCGGCAGGCGGGGGTCCCTAGGGAGCTGCGCCAGGACCTGGCGTGGGCGTGCTGGTACCCGAGGGGGGCATCGGGCTGTGCGCCCCGGGGTGTCTATTTTATCGCAGGGGATCGGCCTGGAGAGCAGGGCACGCTGCTGGGGCGGCTGCCCCGGGGCGGCGGAGGGTTGCGGATCCACAGTAGCCTGTGCCAAGTCTCTGGACTCCAACCGCTTGAGCCGCCCAGCTCCCCGAGCTGCTGTAAACGTGGGAATGCTGAGGCAGAAGTGCTGTGGGAAGGGGCATGGGCGAAGTGACAGGCAGAAAACACACTTGAATTACCCTTGGCAAATACGAAACGTGACCATTCTAGCCTGCCCAGCCATGCATTGCTGCCTGCACACGTGCAGGAGCCGAAGTTCCCCAGCCCTGTGCGTGCACGCACCAGCCACAGTCCCCGTGAAACCATGCAAGGCCCTCGTGCAAAAGGAAGGGTCAGGTACAGGCCCGGGGAAGGCAGCTGCAGGAACAAGGTTCAGAGGAGTCAAAAGAACAAAAGCTGGTCTATGAGTTTGGAAGGCAAGCTGCACCTCCAGCTCTTTTCAAAGTAGGATGCTTTTCACTTTTTAAAGATGTAACAAAACCACCAGAGCCTCAAGCACTGCCAGATTATGGGGAGCAGAATGTATTTAGCGAACCTGGCAGATGGGGCTGAATCCCAGCTGAGGAAACATAAAAGCAGGGGAAAGGGTAGGTCGGTTCAGCCTACTGAAGTGAAGCTAGCTGGGTGGGAGAGGACTTCGGAGGTGGAAGGCACCGTCCCCAGGCTGTGTTAGGATTGACAGGATAAGAACTGAATGGAAGTGGCAGGCAGCAGTTCCTGCAGGGAACCCCCCAGCCCAGCTCCACAAGGGTCAGGAACCCAGTCTACCAGTGTGAGAGTAATACATGAAGAAGGTGGGAGAGAAAGCATCAACGCACGTGTCCTGCAGGCAGACAGAGCAGGCAGAAAGCCGAGAGTGGCTTCCACTGCCACTAATCCTGCCAGTGCTCGTGAGTGGGGTGCCCTTGATCCCAGTCACAGCAGCTGCTGGTATCTGAGCAGAGCAGGTTTGTAACAGTAATACCAGGCATTTAGGTCTGTTATCAGTCTTACACTTTGCTTAAAATGTTTTGAATCTTTAGGGACTTACGCTGTGAAAAAAAACATCTGAAGTCCAGCTGGACATGTTGAATTAATGAAGGTTAGTGCTCGGCTTCTGGTCTGAGTGTGGTATACTATGGAAATTAAGCCCTCAAGAGAAGTTAATTTGGGAGGGTTCCAGGGAAGGAAAGCAGCTGAGCTAATAGAAAAACTGACGGTCAATGTAGTGGCACAAGTGTGGGTGGATCAAAAAAATCCAGGTGTATAAACACGTGGGGTCAGTCAGGTTATCTGAAGTTAACAGATCAAGGCGAAGGAGACAATCTTCTACATGAGACTAACTCTTCCACTCTGATCACTCCCCGCATCCTCACATCTAAGCTATGAATCACACCTTGTTGGATCTTTTTGCATAACATATCAGAGATAACGGCCTTTCCCATCTGTCCACCCAGCTAAACTCTTCCATCAGCTTATGGTTTTCTTCCTCTTCTCTGTTTTTAACAAAGAGGGGACCCATAACAATGCCGTGCAGCAAACAGCTGGAGCCCGCTCACTAGTAAAAAAGGAATAAAATGAGAAACTCTGCCATGAGGTGATAAAAACCGAAGAGCTAGTGTGGGACAGAGATAGCAAAGGGAGGGCGTACATGAAAGGAGCTGCATTATCAATGATACTACAATGCGCTCCAAACAGTACAGCAACTAAACCTAACGTTTTGTGTTATTACTGCAGGATCAACAGGCTTCAACTGGTCTGCTGGCCATTTCATCTGTCTTCTATTTTTGATCTGGTAAAGAAGAGTGTCTTCAAATATGTTCAAGTCTTCACTTGTTAAATTGCTTTCACACAGTCTGCGAGAAAAAAAAAAAAGATCAGTCCATGAAGACTTTTGTTCTTCAGTCTTTTTGCCCTTTGCTTCACTCTTCTCTGCCAACTGCTAGTTTTTCTTTTGCTTTAAAAAACTGAGAAGCTTCCTTTTTTTTTGTTTTTAATAAAATGTTTCTTTGTGTTTAGCTCATTGCTAGAAAGTGACATTTCTGTAGGTTTTGTAGTTTATGATGACCTTTCCAAATTCTAAAGCATCTGCGTCTAAACCATGATGAAGTTTTGTATTTCTACAATTTTCTGCTTGTTTCAACTTCCCTACTCTTTACCAAAGTCTAAGAGTAATTTTTCATCCTTTGGTTCTGTCACACTGGGTAATATGCATATCCCTGTAAGTCTGCCAGTGATTTTCCACGCTGCAGTGGTGTTGCTCTGTAGCTGAACAACATTAAATATAGAACTATATTGAATTAGTTGTTTTTGTGAGCCTCTGCTACATTATATAGATTCTGCATCTATCAGTGCTTTCTCAGAGATGCCCAAAACATTCTCAGAAGTGTCCTGCGCTGAAGTCTAAAGGTTTTAATAAGAACCAGGAATTTCCTGTACTGACCGCCTTGTCTTTGATCAATTACTAATGTAACTGGGAGCTTGAGGTGCAAAAGTGGTGGATCATCAACATTAAAGTCACTGTATTTCCACAAGCCAATGTTTCTGGAAAGATATTAGGGTAGTCTGCATTTTTTACAAGTAGACAAAGTAAGTCCTGTGGAAGTACAGATCCATGTCCACGTACTATTTCTTTCTGCTTGAACTGACCGCAGTGATCCCTTCTAGCATGGCAATCTGGGCGCACGGTCTGCAACCATTATTTGCAAAGCCTCTTCTTCAGTTTTCTCCCAAACACTTTCCAGTCTTTCCTCTGGCCTCCGGGTTCCAGGGGAAGTCTGACACAGCTCGAAACACATTCACATTCTCTTGGACCCAATGGTGACTGGGGTCCCATGAGCACATTCTTTGTGAAATCTAGTGGCTCTTGTGGCTCTTGTGACTCTATTTTCATGTTTCTCATCCTATCCCTCCGATTATTACTTCTTTGGAAGAGATGCTTCACCCACAGCCAAGCTTTGCCACAAGACTTTGGTCTTTAGCCTGTTTCCCTGCTCTCTGTATACCTCCTCCCTGTGTTGCTGAATGTATGTATGTACAATTTACTATTATTTCTATGTGGACAGCTCACAAATCAACATCTCCAATTCAGAACCCATTTTGTTCCAAACAACCCTTAGATCTTTATGAGGAAGACTAGCCTTGCTCATCCTCGATGTTATACCAGGATGATGAATACTGCCTTAATCTCATTCTCCTACTTCCTTTCTTGATTGAGGTAAAGAACACAATCTTCTCCTGATTCAGACCCATAACCCATGCTCTGAATTCTCCATACTCTTACATCCTCACATCCAAGTTCTCCTTCACACCTTGTTGAGTTTTTTCTGTGAAACATATCAGAGATACGGACTTTCCCATCTAACACCTCAAGCAGACTGCTCCACCTAGGCATTGTCTTGCTTCCTTGTCTCTGCTTCTCACAAAGGTAGCCTTGCACCTTTCAGGTCCATTCAAAGTACTTGTGGAAAGATAATTTTGTGTGTGTGATTGCCCTTGCTGTGTCACTTCAAGCTCTGCATCCTCCCAATCTTTCCTGACATCTCTCCCCCCAGCATTTCTGATTCATCACTAAGACACCAGCTCCTCCTACACACAGTTGGCCTATAATATCAGCCTCCAGCACCTATTTATTAATGTTTCATGTGCTTCCATGCTTTCTTCTGTGCTTCCCTAAGGCACGAAAGGACTTGCTCATCAAAAAGGAATTTTGGGAACCGTGAAAGGCTATTAGACTATACCAGTAAATTTGCAGCTATGAAAACTGAACTTACTCGTGGTAACTCCTGTATAGAGACACAAAACAGGCATAAATACTAGAGTATAAAAAAACTAAACAAGGAGTGTGTGTTGGTATCATCAGCAGCACTGCCATTCTTTGGCTGAGAAAATGAAAATAAGCTTTCCAAAGATGCTCAGAAACAAGGGTCAGGAGCTGCATGGCTTCAGGACCTTGAGACCAAACAACTGCCTGTATTATGCACTGGGAAGACCATTATTGGAGCTTGTTAAGCATATGGAAGAGATTGTGTAACAAGTTGAATATATCATCTGCGTGGTGGTCTGGGTCTGCAGATGACGGGACTTGATGACTGAAGTTGTCCCTGGAAATAAAAACCAAGCTATCGTTCAGATGGACACAAATCTCACACATTTGACGTTTTACATCCAAGCACAATCTGCTTCAAAAGAAAAACAGGATTTATGCCCCATTTGTGCAATCCTAAAAATAGAATTGCTAAGACATCTTTACGATAATGGAGATGAGAAATGTCTAAGTAAATAAATTACAGCTTCCCGTTGCCAAAAGTTTATTACAGAAATGAGTCAAGACGAAGATTTTCAACATTATAAAAAACAAGTCAGAGTCCTCTTAGAAACATAATTTAAAAACCTGTCACCCATCGCCACCACCATACTGAGATGGACAACATTCAACAGTGGCAGATCAATCAATGTTTGAACGGCTCATGGTCTTCTTAATATTCCAGCCCAGGTCTGGTAACCACTACAGGGAAAGATGAAAATCAGCTTCATATTTCATAGTGAAGTGTTCTTCCATTCTGGAGAAGGCAGATTAAAATTTGGCTAGAAAAGAGAGAGATTCACATCCTTACAGCTATGTTGGAATACCTGCATGTCCTTGTTCCTCTACACAGATCTTCATGCCTGTCTCAATGAGCCTCCCTGCAGGCATACAGGCCCAACTGCACTGATTACTTTGCAGAACTGGGGGTTAGAAATTACAAAGCCACATGCTTTATAATTGCAAACTCACGAACTTATCCCAGTCTCATTCAATGATCTTCTCCTTCCCAGCAGGGCCCATCTGTCACCATTTCACTAACTCCATGTTTTAATGAGATCCAATTTCACTCTTTGCTTTCAAGTTATTTTACTCTATATCTGTACATTGAAAGAAAAAAAAAGTTTTCTATTAAAAGAAAGTCAGTCATAAATATATAGAAAACTGAAGGGCCCCTGCGTATATTGCTGTTTGGCGTTTTATCTTTGCATTGTTGATGGTTCTGCATCATCTTAATCCCATGCTAAATCAGTGATTAGAACACATTTCCCTTTAAAAAGAGAAAAAAAAAACATGGAAGAGAGATGGACATTCAAATCTAAACTGCTTTAGAACTACAGCACGCTCATAAGCCAGTCCTTTGGAAGCCTAATCTTCAGGTAAAACGTTCTCATTCAGCTCACACTACTGAATTAGACTTGGTCCATGGACAGTCAGTGAAGAATTCTGGTGTTAAAGGAGAATATACCACTTGATGTGAAAATAAGCGGTAATATCCCTTCATTAGCCCAGCCATAGGTCTGGAGTGAAGAAAGGCTCTACACAAACAGAAGCAGTTCCAGGTTATACCTATATTACCTTTATACCTGGGATCTCCTAGGCCAGCTCAAGGCTGAGGGTGGAGTTGAAGGCATCAAGGCAAACTGACCAGACTGAGTAGCTGTCATTTGGCATGATATGCCATGGACTACGTGAGGTTCATGTACCAATGCTCCCTTGTTCCAAACGAATCAAAAAAGCCAGGTTGTGGGCACCCTCGTCAGCTACCCTGGGCAAATGCATGACTGCACGGGTGCTATGCTCGGCCAACAAATTCCTGGCATTCTGTTGTCTGGGCGGCGTTTATCTAGCTGACTGCAGACTGGCATGTGCAGCAGGGAAACCTGCATTGCTGTGTCCCAAGCATTGTACTCATCCTTGCTACCTTGTGAAGCCGTCAAGGTGCCTATCGGGACTGGCAACAGTAAGACAGGGATTTCTCACCCACCTCTGTCCAGGTTGAAAGTCAAGCCAGTGGAACTGCTTTCCATGAAAGATTATATTTATCACCCAAACACAAGGCCTTCTCTTGATTTCTCAGTCTGCCCCTTACAGTTTTCAATAATCCTCTCCCTCACTTACCTAATACTTTCTCCCTCTTCCCCATCATTCCCTCTAAGTCGTCTAAAGCCACCCAGCCCTCAGGTGGCCACCGTTCTTCCTTCCCACAGTCTCTAAGCTGAGTTTGTGCTTGGGCCTGTAATTACATGTATCTAAACGTCAGGCTAGCACTGCAGGGCTTCCCTGCAGAAGCTGCAGTGGAGATTTATCCAGCAAAGGCCCTACACGGTGTCTCCAAAGTGTCTCTTGTTAGCAGAGAGGATATGCCTTATGCACCTTCTAATACCCTCCCCACTCCCACTGCGTGAGGCTAGACAGCCACAAATCCCAGGGGATCCCTGCCCGTATTCCAGCTGTGCCCTGTGAGGCTGAGTGGCCTCCCACTGCTGATCTGGGATTTCCCCGATGTAAGTAGGTGCGTGTGAGCAGCAAGCCTGAGCTTTTGGATCATACTGCATTTATTAAGGTGGGAATCCAAGTCATACATACATAACGAACCCAGCATTTCCTGGAAATGCTGGTCAGGTTCAAGTGAAGGAATAGCAGACAGATAGTAATTGAATCCAGGGCATCCTCGTACTTAATGGGTATGCGGCAACTGCACAGGGTGTGTTTCTGAAACCATCATGATTTCCAGACATACAGCTGCCCAGCTGGTACAGCTATGCAGGAGACTTGCACAGCCATTTGGATCTACTAGATACACTTAAAAATCCTCCAGTTCCAGCAGCTGTGACATTCTGGATACCAAAACAGAGTATCTTGGGAAAAATCTAGGCATGTGACAACAGGTGAGAAAAAAAGGTGATTCTGCTGCTGCCTTCACTGGTTGTGGTGGCCAGTGTTGCCACTGTTGATGGAAATGCCCAGGGAGGTTAGACTGGGAACTTCTGCTCTTCTGTACCTATGATTATATACCTTCACTGACATTATACATTCTCCTTTTCCCTTACAGAAACACACACATGCGTGCCACACTGACAACTCAGAACACTGAGCCATCTCCCCTCAGGAAGAATGAAGCCAGCTTCATCCCCTCTTTCTCAAGCATAAATAAAAAATCTGCTGATTGTACCTGAACACCTTCAGAGCTCTACAGCTAGTCCTTTCATGCCTCAGGGAGCCTATCCAACCTCCCTATAAATGCTGCAAGGGAAGTTTATGTTCCATCTGATAGCTAAATAACCGCTGGCAGCTTATTGTGTTGTACCATCGCTAGATTTCCGCATACTCCTTCATGGAGAGAGGCAGAGGCTAAAGTCAGGCTGAAAGATGAGTCCTGTACTTACTGCTTATGTTTTTGTTATCTGAAAATTTGCATTTAATAGGACTGGAATGCAGTGGAGTCCTTAAAGTGGTGAAATAAGGCTGTGGTGGTACAGCCAGTCAGACGACTAGTTTCTGTCAAAATCCCAGGGGGAATGCATGTGCTTGGCCTAAACAAGGTGTACACAACTGCAGAAAATCAGCTTCCTTAACAAACCTGACCCAGATCTGGGTGATTCAGTTGCATCACACAAAGTTGTGCTCTCAGGACAAAAGAGTATTTATAGAAGGCCTTAGAGATCACTATAACTTGCTGATTTTTTACGATACTAAAGACTTGTTCTTCTGATGTGTTTGCTAGACATTGCCTCATGAAACTCCTCTTTCACAGCATGCTCTGCGGCTGTGACATTCCTGTGCAAACACAAGGACCTGTCTGGCTATTTCCAGGCCTGGTTACTACCTGACACTTGCTCCTCTCTTCAGCTTTTGCGCAGAGAAGCAATTCTGGCAGAAAGCCTGTGGCTAAACCGACACGCTCCCCAAGCCATCGTTTTCCTATCATTAGGTCTATCAGCTTTTCAATTCATCAGCTACATTTTAATGGGCTTATGACATCCCATGCCCACATTTTCTGCCTCCTTTGTGCTATACTTGACTCAACCTGGGTTGCACCTACATCTCAGTGTGCAAGGATATTCCAGAAATTCATTCTTCAGTGATAAAAATCTTGTAGCATCTGTTTTAAATTTGGTTGGACTAATTTATAGCCATTCATTTTTGCTCAAATGCTACTGTTAAAGTACCAGCATTATCATTCAGTTTTTATGATACCTTTTTAGGAAGATTTTGAAGTTTACTTTTGGCTGAATTTTTTTCTCATGGCAAAGACTCAGAGATTGTTTGTGGATATCCCATAAGAAATTATGCGAATGTCTGTAACATTTGGGGTAGATCTGTGCCTGTTATAGTTCTGCTTATGCTATTTCATGGTTTTTCATGTCTATTTACCTAATTATCAACTGGTAGAAGAAATGTACTGTCTACATTAAACAGAAGGCTTTTAAGTACAGCTTATAGCACAAAACTTCACGTATGGTTGGTGACAGCACATAAATCTTAGATGTTCTCTGTCATCAGCTACACTTCACATCCCTTTACAGACATTGTTTAACAGTTGAAATGTATTAGGAAACTAATTTGATGCACTTTTAAAACAATTTTAAGGTGCACAGGTACATAATAATCTTGTCACAGACCCTGGGAAGCAAAGGAATTAAAAGTCACTTCCACCTTCCACACCTCTCCCAAAGGCATGTGCATTGTGAAAGTTGCCCTCTGAATTAGAAGCTCAGTTTCTCAACTTTATTTCCCTGGGGACCCCCATTACCTGTCTCACCAGCCCATTCTGCCTCCGGGACACAGCACCAAACAGCCACAGAGCCAGTCACACACAATCCTTCAGTCACACTTCCCTTTTTTGTCAGCTCCTTCTTTTCTTAGAAATGTGCTGGCACTGCCGCACCCTTCGCTCCCTGACACGAGGTATGATTAATGACAGTTCTTAAAAACTACAAATGCCTTTTTTGTCAGCATGGCCAACAACCAGCGTTTCGTATGCTAGCAGCTTCATCAGTCTTCAGGCAGGAAACAAATCATGACACATTCCCCACAGGTCAGAATAAATGTTCCACTGTGGGACTTCTTTATCATTACAAAAAGAGAAATGTACCTAAGAAGAAAGCACCCAAGATTCATTCTGAAAAATCCTTCAAAAATTCCCTTTAGTTTGCCTTTTCTCAGTGCTCCAGGACACAGGTTATGGGAGGCAGAGAAATATGTGTTGGCACTGAGCCCTTTTTTGGAAAGAAAAGATTAAACAAAAGATAAAACATCTACAGTATAGTTTTATTGAATCAGTAATGCTCATTTTGGTAAGGCTGCATAAGGGTTTAAATTCTAAACCCTTGTTTGCAATTACCTGTAATTGTCTTCTGACAAAAATTTCCCTGCCTGGTTTATCCAGTTGCTGAATTTTCCTCTGTTAAGTTTAAGAAAAACAGTTTCAGCCTCTTTCATCAGGAAAGTGGGGGGAATTCCTGTTTTTTTACAATCTCATCTCCAAAGCGTCTCAAATTTGAACAATGAGTTGAAAAATAAAAGTTCTGACTTAACTAAGTGACGAGACTTTGAAATTTTCTTGCTAGATGCGTGCAGTCAGGACGTTCACGTCACAGCCAGGGAGGACTGAAGATGGCTTTCCCACCCAAGAAAAACCAGCCCACGGTTATCAGACCTTCTTTATTTGCACCGTCTTTATTTGCACCGAGTTGCCCTGAGCTACTTGTTTGCGAGTACGGACTGTCAGCCAAAGTCTTCTACTCTTTTGCTAAGAAAGCAGGCATTTTCTTTCAGAATCATCTGGGGGAAGCTGTGGTCCATATTACCTGTGGTTTTGATCTAGAGTTACCACAGCGAGAGTCCTCGGGCTCAGCTCACACATGGCGCTGCACCACAACATGGTCCCGTTGAGCACAAAGCCACCTATCACCACGTGCTTAGCCACAGCGTGGCCACCCAAAAAGCAGATTCAAAGGAATCCGCATCATGCATGCCACCTGACGAACCCAGTGCCAGCTGATACTCACCTCTGGGTAATGAAACACGATTGCTCAGCGACAGCTTCTGCTTTGCAAACAGATACCGGGAGCTGTCATTTAGCCAGTTATTAATCCAGTTAATGTGGGCTCTCTTCTCATTGCACTGTGCAAATTTTTTGATCAGCGTAATGAGGTACTAAATCACCTGCCTTATAAACATCCATACATACTATATCAACGTTGTTGTCTTTATCAGTGTAACTTGCTGTCTTCCCAGCACAACTGTTTGATCTGACTAATTTCCCTAAAAATATGCTAACTGACATTAATTATAATCTTACCCTTCAGGTCTTTCTTGGCTAATCCCTTAACTGCTTTCCCTTATTCTACCATGACTGAATCAAGCTAACTAACTTATAATTAGCGGTAGCTTTCTCATTCTCTCTGAGTATTGACACAATATTATCACTGAGACTTGCTTTTCTGGTGTTTTTCCATCATTCCAAGATTTGTTAAAAATTATCAGAGGTGCAGAAGTCAACTTGGCCAATTCTTTTATGACTCTTAGGGGCAAATAATTTGGGCCTGCAGATTTAACAGTGTTAGCAGCTGTTACTTAACATGTCAATAATTAGTGTGTCAGAAATTAGTTCATCAGTCTAATTTGACATACATTAACCACACTGAGTTCTTCCAAATATAGTAAAGAAATTATTATTCTGCCTTTTCTGCCCTTCTGGTAAACGCAATTTTATCAGCTGCATCTAGCTATGGCCAAACATTTCTGGGTTTTGGGGGTTTTTTTACTACTACTGTTCTTGAATAACTTGATATTGTCCTTTGACCTTCCAGCCAGAGACCTTCATCTTTGCCAGTCTTATCTTTCCATATCAATTTTCCAAGATTTGTGGCTCCTCATTCATCATTCTTATGACCTGTTTCAACTGTTTCCATTTGTTATAAATTACTTACTTATTTCTAATCATGGCTTTCCCTTAGCCACTGAAAACAGCACATGTACTTTTCTTTGAAGGTGACTTTCGGACAGCTAATAAACCCTCCTCAAGAGCCACCATCTTCCACTTACATTGTTCTGCCCAGATATATTTCCCCAACTGATTTTGCTTATAACTTTCTTAAGATTTGATAAATTAAAGCTTTTGAAGCTGTCTGTTTTTAGGACTCTCCTGTGGTTGGCCATGCTAAATATAATCAGGCTGTGAACACTGGTCTCTTGGCAACCACCAACTTCCAATTCAGCAACTTTCATCTTTATTCCTTGTAGTGATGTCCAAAATGTTTACCTTATACTGGTAAGGCTTTTACACCATGTAAGTGACATTTTATGAACTTTTTGGGAAAAGTGGTGAGGTAGCCATCCCTTTGAGTGCAGAAGACTAGATTAGATCTCTTTATAAAAGACATTATTTGATGTAGTTCTGAAAAAACATTATCCAGCCTCTGCCCAGGGAGGGCCAGCCTGGGTGAACAGGGAGGTCCCTTCTGGCCAGAGAGTCTGAAAGTCTCTGAACAAAAAAAGGAACTCTATTGATGTTTAATTGGTAACCATACGTCTTCCAGTTTTTAATTTCCAGATAACAGTGCAGGTTTGAATTCTGCCCATTGTAGAAATCTGCTTAGGTGTAACTCATCAGTGTAATTGCTAGTTTTCTAACCCTTCTAAGTGAGAGGGTTGGTTCTCTACATATTCCTTTTTATTCTCTCCTTCCACCCTGCTACCTCAGTTGTATTTTCCTAGACAGTGTTAGTTGGCACCCTGGTCTATAAACGTTAAGGAATCTTCACTTCTGATTTATCTCTTCTTGCAGGTGCACAGTAATGATACGAGAGGCAAAAGACACAAGTCAGAACATGAGAAATTCCAGTTATACACCAGATATTTTGTTCGTCTTTGGTTTGGTTTTTGTTTCTTTACCTTGAGACTGGTCAGATACTGGAAAAGGTTGCCCAGAGATGTTACAGGATCTCCTTCCCAGGAGATGTTCAAGGCTCAACTGGACATGGCCCTGAGCAACCTGATCTAATTAGGCCTGCTTTGAGCAGGGAGGTTCCCCTAGATGATCCTCAGAGGTTCCTTCCAACCTAAATTATTCATGGTTCTATGATCTGCAGGCCTAAAACAAAGTAATTGTATCTTCTGTACATAGTCTTACCACTGAAACTCTTTTTCCTCCCTGTCCTTAATCACATCATAACCAGAGGTGTCAACTTTCATGTCATTAACAGGTCAATGTCATTGATAATTCAGTGAAATTAAAATGTCTTTTTATTAAGGCTGTTCCACTTCTTCAGGTCTTTTCCTCACCAGACTGCATCCCAACAGTTCATAAAAACAAAGTCTTTCAAAACATGTAGCCAGGTGGTTGTTGGTCTCTTCGCACAAGTAACAAGTGATCGGACAAGAGGAAATGGCCTCAAGCTGTGCCAGGGGAGGTTTAGGAACAACTTATTCACCAAAAGGGTGGTCAGTCTTTGGACCATGCTGCCCAGAGAAGTGGTTGAGTCACCATCCCTGGAGGTATTTAAAAGACATGTAGATGTGGTGCTTAGGGACATGGGTTAATGGTTGGACTTGGCAGTGCTAGGTTAATGGCTGGACGGGATGATCTTAAAGGTCTTTTCCAACCCAAATGATTCTATGATTCTATGATACTATGTCTTATTTCAAAAGTTAATATGCCATAGTACTGAAGTACTCTAATGTTGCTCATCACTTTTTGTAGTATAAAAATAGTACAGAAATAATGCATCGAAGGAGATATTGGAATGGTGCTACATATAGGCAGATGTATCTGTCTCAGTTAAAGGGGTTTTGACTGTACCATACTTGCTCAATACTAGTTTTGGTACATTGCTCTTTCAGGCCTACATAAATGAGTGCACTGGGCAAGGCAGGTAGCAGCGCTATAACGTATGCAGGCATTTCTGAGCTCTGAAGAGCTTGCCTTTGCAATATAAATGTAAATCTAAAATGCATAAAAAATATGTTTGTGGATTATATCGTCCTTTTTTGGCACATTCTGATGGACTAAATATTTCAGAGCATTGCTAATAAACTCCACAGCTTTTCACTTGAGTTTGCCAGAACTGTAATGAGTTAACAGAAGTATATTAAATAACCTTGAAGACTATTTCAAGATGCATTGGCTGTTATACGTAATGCAATTTCAAGGTGAAGTACTTTGAGTTTTAGAAGTTACCATAGTTCAAACAGTAGAACCTAGTGATGAGGAATGACAGAATACAATGGGAACTGCAGTGTGGACCAAATAGATTTTTAGGAGACCATAACTACACAAACAATCCATCAAAGCTCCTGAAGTTGTATATAATTAGAAATAACTAGATTTTTTTCCCTGGTTCATACATTGTTAATATAGTATGCACTCACACACAGGTATATATAAGCATCTCATGTAATGGTCTTACAAGATAAGGTAAGCAAGAGTCTAACACAGAAGTGTATCATGTACTGTGAAGAACACGGGTATACATCAAGAGACAGAGACAAGCATTTACGAGCAGAGTGATTATAGCTTTCATAACCTTAGTGCATTTCTGAAAGGGAAAAACCCTATTCTAAGAGCCTTTTACAAGGATGATTACCTATTAATAAACAAACAAGCTTAGAATGCATTCATATCCTAATATAACAGTATTTCCCACTAAGCTAACTAAAATCGATCAAGATAATGCTCAAATTAACAATGCAACTGGAAGAAAGGGAATTAATATATTTTAAGATATAGTGTGAAGTCAACAACTGCACTTCAGGTGAACACAAGTGGAATTCAGATTGTGAAATTACCTATCTGAGCCTTAAAAATGTGTAATAATGATAATATAACAAATACAACATTCTTTCAGTCTCTTTGAAGCAGCTGCTAGACTTATCAAAATCACTGTTTATTGAGCAACTTATGCAATTTTCCATTATTCAACCTAATTGCTCTCATTTCATTCAAAATGGCTTAAATCCCTCTGTTTCCCATTTTGTCAAGCTAATACTCTACAAACACAGTTTCCGACTCTCGCAATGCAAGATGATATAAAATAGCAATTCCTACATATTTGGATGTGTACAAGCTATCATGCACACACACTTAATCACAGTTTCTAAAGGTTACAAAAATTACTCACCAGTAGGCAAGCTATCTAGTTTGCAGAGCCTTGAGCTGTTGTCTGCTTTGGATTATCCTCAGGACAGCAGTGGTCTGCATCTTGCTGATCCAAGAGGAAACTATCTGTGCTGCTTACCCTTATGGATGGGATCCTTCTTTCTCTGTAACTCCCCAAACGTGTCGAGCGATGTCACATCTTGCATCGCTGAAATATGCTGTTTCCTCTTCTTTTGCTGTCTCCTTTGGCTTCAGGGGATTGTCTCCAATTTAGCCCCACGTCAGACCTTGAAAACTGAACTCTTTGCTAGCAGTTTGCATATCATCACCCTCTTTTAAAGCAACAATAGAAGAGCCTCAAAAGACAAAGTTTTCAGGATAAGGAAGAGATTACTGCACAGCTCTTCTATCAAATCCCACATAAGATAAGAGATGAGTTGATGATGATGTCAGTTTCTCTCATTTCCTCTGGCTGTTTAGTTTCATTGATGACCTAATTCACCAATATTTTCTCCGACTTCACTGATATTCCCAATGTACTTGTCAATGTTTTGTACTCTCTCAATGATTCTTCAATCGTTCTTGGTCCTATTAGCAGCAGGGAAATAAAGTCAGGGAAATAAAGTAATTTTGTCAGGGAAATAAAGTAATTTTGTTCACCCTAGCTAGAGAAAGGTTATCCCTGGCAAAAGAATTGTCTATAGTTCCATTAATAAGAAATTTAGTTAAGCAAAGACAAACAGCGTTAGCAGAGCATAGCATAGGAGAGTATGGAAAGAGGTTTAAATACCCAGGCTTTGTTCAAAGGAGCTTATTATTTCCCTGCTATCTCCAAGTGATGGCTTCAAAGAGAAACTAGCTGTTCTCAATACTTATAAAAAAAACCCCAAAACCACACTCACACAAAAGTAAATTGTCAACTTAATCTCTTATGTGATTATTGCTATTTTCAACAACGAGCGTGTTTTAAGTTACATATAAAAAGCAAACCATTTAAGTGCAAAATCTTCTGTTTCACACACCAGTTCTCTTTTGATAACATTTCCACACAGTGGACTTGCACTGCAGAACAGACTACAATCATGCTCTTCTCTTTCCAGCCAGTTTTTCGCTTTATTTTTTATTAGGAGGACTGCCAGATTCTCTTATGCTCTGGGAGGACTTGAGTTGAAAAGGATGTGCTCTCTGTTCTGGTCTCAAATGACATAATTCTTCCAGTCAGCATAATACAGAAAAAGAATGAGTGAGCCTATAGGATGCATGGGCAGGAGCCCTTCGGTACATCAACATATATACAGGGTTAAGTGTTTGTAAGCTCATTACCCGAATTTAAATTTTACATATTTAATTGCCTTGTATGTAACCATCACTTCCACATCAAAGAATCACATTTTGTTTAAACAAGCTGCTAAACCAGAAGCCATGAGAAAAAAATCCTCTCCAAATGCACTGGGTACTTTAATCTTCATCTCACAAAACTCAGGCATTGTATATTAAACAAACCTTGCTGCCAGTTTAACTGGAACATCCTGTAGGACACAGACAACTAAATAACCTTAAGGACTGAAGTTTAAATGTAGTTCCCCTGCCCCATAATAGCAACTGCTTCTTTCTCGGAATCAAAACTGAACAGGGTGTGCCTGAGAGCTCTAATGCAGTTCTCGTTCCTGGACAACTGTTAGGACTTGCCAAAATGGGCCCTGGGACCAGCAGAATTTTAAATCTCAATCTTTCCTGAGGGCTAGAGTGTTTTCCCACTGCTGGCACTGCTGGCCATTGCTCCTAGGAACTACAGTAGGTACCTTCTATGAGATTTCCTTTAATCTCCAGAAGTTTTTGCCGTACTATGAGATGAGAAGATGCGGGATGTTATTTTTAGCAGGCTTTAGTAATCTTCAGTGACTGAAGACCCAACCAAAAGCAGTGTAAGAGCCGCCCCTGGATACTAGAGAAGGAAAAAAGTCGGTTCAGTTAAGGCCAAATCCACCGATGTTTCTCAGTATCTAAGACGG
Source organism: Psophia crepitans (assembly GCA_013399095.1). NCBI lineage: Eukaryota > Metazoa > Chordata > Aves > Gruiformes > Psophiidae > Psophia > Psophia crepitans. The sequence continues at coordinate 374,059 of VWZZ01002581.1, forward strand.
ATCCTGGGCTGGATTAAGGCATCCAAACACAGACTCACAAACATCAAAGCCCCTTTTCAGACGTTACTTAACCTAAATTCTAGACCTCCAGGGTTTCCGGTTTCCAGGTGACAAAACTTGAGATGCTTAGAGAGGGTTTACTAATTCAAACCCTTGCAAGATGCAGTCCCAGCCAAGACCCACAACTCTTTGTTGTGTTTGATGGAACTGAGATAGTTGGTTGTCTTAGAACATATTTATTGAATCAATCTCTGCACAAAATTGGATTGCAGGTGCTTATTCCTTCTGACATATGGTTAGAAGGACAATGTCTCTCTCTGCCTATTAGATTTGGACTATTTTTACAGATGCTTAGTGGTTAGAGCCTCAGAGGTGGAGAGGGTGAAGGTAAGTTCCTGGTCTGGCTTGTGAGATGTCTATATGCTTCTGTCTCTCATATTATGGAAGAGCCCCATAGACAGCTATTCCCTGGTAGGTGGCAATCCTCAACCACTCCTGAACTTGTGAAGTAGAAAGAGGGAATACTGCTTTAACTGTATGATGAGAGCAGTCTCACAGAAGAGATCATTCCTCGTCTTCTTTTCTCAGCCCCAAACCACTGCCAATGCATTTGGCATAACAATATTTAATGCAAAACTCTTCATACAGTTGTGGGAGCAGCAATATGAATCCAGAGCTCCCATGTCCCAAATGAAGTGATATAAAATGGAGGTCATTCTGCTCCTCCTTCTGTGACCCAGAGACTTTGTTATTCTTCTGTGTGAAGTGGAACTGGTTCAAGTGATTTGGTCCTACTCCAGGACTGCCTTTAGCCTGGTACGTGGAGTAGTCCTGCAGTGTGAAAAAGTAAGTCAGAATCTTCTCACAACAACAATGAACCTGGGCCTCCTGTGTCCTGAGTGAGTGGCCTGGCTCCTTGTCCTGGTTTTCAGCTGGGTTAGAGTTAATTTTCACAAGCATCTGGGAGGGGGCACAGCCAGGACAGCTGACCCAACTATCATGCTCAGTATATAAGGGGGGAGCAGACTGTGGAGGGTGAATTACTGCTTGGGGACAGGCTGGGCATCGGGTTCTGGGCAGTGAGCGAATTGCATTGTGTATCAGCTGCTTTGTGTATTCTCATATTAGTATTGTTGTTATTTTCCTCTTTCTTTGCTGTCCTAGTAAACTGTCCTTATGCCAAGCCACTAACTTGTAGCTTTTTCTTCCGATTTTCCTCCCCATCCCACCAGGGGGGCAGGGGAGGGGTGAGCGAGCGGCTGCGTGGTGCTCAGCTGCCGGCTGGGGCTGAAATATGACAGTGCTAAAGAAGAGAAAGGAGATTTGCTTGCACTCTTCTGATAGAGTGATGCATCCTTCTTTTTAAACAGTGATGATGAAGGTGCCTATTAGCAGAAGCAGCTTCTAGACTGTGAATCCTGAGGGAAAGTAGCTACCCATTAGCACAGAATAAGAAAGCTATGTCCTATAAAGTGGTCAGATTGAAAAGATATTTGTGCTGTCTTTCCCACAGACTCATGTAGGTGGCTCCCTCCTCGGTGTGCGAATAGTCAAAACTGCCATTCTGAAGAATTACATGCAAACTCTGTGTTTAGCATCTCTTGGTTTTTCCCATGCAAAGCCTTAATAGCAGTCTTGCTGTAGACTGGACAGTGTAAGTGAAGCAAGATCTGTAGAGAGATCATGTTTGCTCTTGAAGGGACTCATATAACAGGAAGAAGCAAGCAGTCTGTCAGGCCTTTTCCAAGCCTTTTCAAGCTGTTCCTGTTTTTTTTCCACCAATATTTGGATCTAATAAAAGATATTTCTCTGTCTACAAAACAGAAATCATGACTTTTTGTCATTTTTGCTCATGACTTTTTGTAGGATGAAAATAGTACAGAAATAATGACTTGAAGGAGTATTTGAATGGTGCTACACATAGGCAGATACATCTGTCTCCATTAAAGGGGTCTCCATCACCCCGGATTTGGGCTGCTCATAATTTCTCACCTGCCTTCCTGGTGGCTACATCAGCCTTAGGCAACGGATCACGCAGTTCTTCTGGAAGCTTTCTGGGGTTCCCAAGAAAGACAGCACTTACTCACTTGCAGGCCACATCATATCCTACGGCAGTAAGATCCCTTCCTTCAGGATGATCTTTACCTCCCACCCAGTAAAACCCAAGACTAGCTTTCTGAGAAGACCTCTTAACAGTCTCACGTGATTCAGTACACCAGATTTGCTTGCCTTTGACCATTTTATCCCATGCTTTTCCCACTCTGGTAAGTATCAACAAAATATCTGCCTACTATAAGTAGAATCACAAAATCACAGAACGGTAGGGGTTGGAAGGGATCTCTGGAGATCACCTAGTCCAACCTGCTAAAGCAGTTTCACCTACAGAATGTTGCACAGGATCGTGTTCAGGCGGGTTTTTAATATCTCCAGAGAAGGAGACTCCACAGCCTCTCTGGGCAGCCTGTTCTATCTATTTCAGCAGGAGCAGGGAGGTGATCGTCCTCCTGTACTCAGCTCTGGTGAGGCTGCACCTCGAGTACTGTGTCCAGTTTTGGGCCCCTCACCACAAGAAAGACATCAAGGCCCTGGAGCGTGTCCAGAGAAGGGCAACGAAACTGGTGAAGGGGCTGGAGCACAGGTCTTATGAGGAGCGGCTGAAGGAACTGGGGTTGTTTAGTCTGGAGAAGAGGAGGCTCAGGGCAGACCTTACTGCCCTCTACAACTACCTGAAAGGAAGTTGTGGTGAGCTGGGGGTCGGCCTCGTCTCACAGATAACTAGTGACAGGACAAGGGGGAACGGCTGCAAGTTGCGCCAGGGGAGGTTTAGGTTGGAGATGAGGAGAAATTTCTTCTCGGAAAGGGTGGTCAGGCATTGGAACAGGTTGCCCAGGGAGGTGGTGGAGTCACCGTCCCTGGGGGTGTTTAAAGAAAGGTTGGATGTGGTACTTAGGGACATGGTTTAGTGGGTAATAGGTGGTGGGGGGACGGTTGGACTGGATGATCCTTGAGGTCTCTTCCAACCTTAATGAGTCTATGATTCTATTTAAAATGCTAAGCTGGTAAGTAGTACCTGTGTGTGCAATAATCAAGATTTCAGCCATCTGCACTTTGGTCCTCTGGCAGCTTGGGGCATCTGCTGAGGATGGGGGATGCAGCCTGAGATGCTCACAGCATTCGCACCCGTGCTATAGGTGGCAGGCATATGTCCACATATGCTTCAGTTAATCTCTTGCACATCATCTTGTCATAATGTGTCTTGCGATATCACAGGCAGCTCCAGACTGGAAAATCTTTTTAACCTGCACCCCTGCTGCACAGTTGTGTATTTCAGCGAGGCTCTCTGCAGTCTGTAGCATCTTGTCCTTGCTGCTATGTACTTCCAGGGGAAACCTCTACAGAGATGGAATCTAGACTGCAATGAAACGTTTTTCCAGATATCTGTCTGCTTTTAGGGTTATGCTGTATTAGAAATATACACAAGGTTTAGCGTGACCTATTTCAACAAATAATGCATTTCCTCTTTCTGTCCATGCTAACTTGGAGATCTATTTTCAATCCTTACTTCGTATCTTCATATCGTTTCTCCAATTTCAGATTTTTCTTTCAGCAACAAACAAAAAAGTGGCTGAACAGTTGATGAAAATTCACTTCTCTTTCTGAATAATTGCTTACCTTTTCTTCATGATCTACCATCAAGTATTTTTTTTCCCCTAACACTCTTAGAGAGTTCTCACTAACCTCTTCTTAAAAACCTTCTTATCTGCTGCTAACTCAAATTCTATTCTACAAAATCCCTGCCTTTCTGTGGTCTTCTTACGTAATTTTTATGTTTCAATTAAACCCTGATCTAGTTTCTCTTTCACAGGTTCACAGGTTCACAGATTGTTAGGGGTTGGAAGGGACCTCTGAAGATCATCTAGTCCAACCCCTCCTGCTACAGCAAGATCACCTAGAGTAGGCTGCACAGGACATCCGCCCTTTAGATATTTATAAGCATTGATCAGATCCCCTCTCAGTCTTCTCTTCTCCAGGCTAAACAGACCCAGCTCTCTCAGTCTTTCCTCATACCAGAGATGCTCCAGCCCCCTCAGCATCTTGGTAGCCCTCCGCTGGACAGTCTCTGGTAGTTGCCTGTCTTTCTTCAACTGGGGAGCCCAGAACTGGACACAATACTCCAGACGTGGCCTCACCAGGGCAGAGCAGAGGGGGGGGATAACCTCCCTCAACCTGCTGGCCACACTCTTCTTGATACACCCCAGGATACCATTGGCCTTGGCCATGAGGGCACACTGCTGGTTCATAGAGAGCTTGTCGTCCACCAGGACTCCCAGGTCAGCCCCTAACCTGTACTGGTGCCTGGGGTTGTTCTTCCCCAGGTGCAGGACCCTACATTTGCCCTTGTTCAATTTCATAAGGTTCCTCTCTGCCCAACTCTCCAGCCTGTCTAGGTCTTGCTGACTGGCAGCACAGCCTTCAGGTGTGTCAGCCACCCCTCTCAGCTTGGTGTCATCAGCAATCTGCCTCGCTCCAAACCTTTTAGAGTCTCTTCTGATTTAGCCACGTTGGTTTCCTATTTCAGATGCCACTCAACAAGTTTTTAAGAGATTCACAGGAAATACATTGCAACCTCAGCTATCGGCATGAAATATCTACTATAATCAATAACAGCATAGGCAAAGCTAACCTATAAATGTGTAGCAAAACTTTCACCACGAGCAAGGAACCAAATCCCACCTCATCAAAAGTTACTCAGGCTCATAGAAAAGGCACTGCCTCCTCATCCAAGCGCAACCAGCCTGGCTGACTAGTGATTTGACTCAGGTGAAAACTGAACTCATTGAATTTGTATGACATTCAGTATATAAATGGGGAGACTCTGTAGGCAGAAAGACAAAGAATGTTTAGCATTTCCAATCTGATTACTTCCAGTGCCATGTTTAGGTCTCATCCATCATTACTTTTGGTAACATCTTAGAGTGGGGGGAATATTCCATCATCTCTGAAAATCCTGTGCACCTCTCCTGTTTTTCTTGTTAACTACAGGACTAAGTTGCAGGCAAGTAAAAAAACCTGAAGCCTGTAAAAGTTCCTAGGTTTTAGATTTTTGCTGAACTTGTTTAGAAAACACTTAAATTAGATCCAATTAGTTTTTAATCAATCTAGTTGAAGAAATTATTCTTTTGGCTGCTTTCACAGGAAACTTGAGTTAAGAGCAAATTATAGCTCTCTGATTGCTACAGATTGTGGAAAAAACTTCCCCTTTTTCACTCATAACAGCCTACTTCTCTATTTTTAATCAGAGCTGTTGAGTAGTTTGTCCTGGGCAAAGACAGACGTGTATAGAAACTGATTCGAAATTCATTTCTAATAATGTTTAATAGGCAATAGATACAGGATGGATTTTTCTCCCCAGACAGCTTCTTTTTGAATACCACATATAAACTGTGATTCAGACAAAAAAGACTCAGGAGTGAGTAATGTTTGATCTACAGCTGGCAAGCACAACTGCAGTCATTAAGCTGGGCTTTTATGAGGCTCACTGCATGCTCATAAGCCAACTTCAAACAAATTTTAATGGATGATCAAGTTGCAAGTTTTACTAAGCTGGCAGAATCAAAATGGGGTTACTGGAGAAATCAAATTCCATGTAAATAAAATTAGGAGTACAGGAAAATGAAGTTATCGATTTATCAAAGAATCATACATACAAAGTCAAACACATAAGCACAACTTCTTTACTCAGCCATATAGAAATATCAGTTAGAACATGGCAAGTATGGCATCTGTGGTAAAGGTATGGCCTTAAATTTCTCTAATTTCCCATAAATGTTATGGAGTCAGTCCTGATATCACTGTTCTTATACAACAATCCATTCAGCTGTATTTTTATTGTGTCATCAGATCTTAAATTAACTTGGTGACTTTGAGCAGCAGAGTATTGGGGAAGGGCAGACCGTTTTGTCTCATCTCACTGGAGAAACTTCAGTCCTTGCCAAGAAATCTATTTCCCATTCTATTAATATAAGACCTATTTAAGCAAACAAAAGTGAATGGAATTTGCCAGCCATGAAAAGTAACCCTTGTTCAGAAAAAGGGTTATTTCCTTCAGGCAAAATCCAAGCAAAGGTTTTCTTGAAGATCAGGGCTACACAGCAGCTCAGGGACACTGTGAATCACACTGACACTTGTGAGAGAATTAAGTGTGCTTTGAAAGAAGGGGAATTTCAACTTAAAAAGAGGAAGTTTCTTTCGGGCAGACGGTGCTTGCTGTAAGAAGCACATACGCATTTGTGATAGGAAAGGGTTGATTTTCTGTGATCTGGGCTTTCTGCATATGATGGAGGACAGGCACTGAGGACAGAGGAAAGAATGAACATTTCTGTTGTCAAGATGCATGCTGGAGTATTTTGCTGCCTCTGAGACAGGAAGCCTGGAGAAAGAAATAATGTACTCTATAGTATTGCAATAATGCTTTCCATTGAGTGGTATTGCTTTTTTATTTATCTGATAATGATTTGAGCAGTTACTGAGGCAAGGCGTTGTAATGCTCCCATAAACAAGTAGGAGCATACATTTGTAAAAATGTAATTGCTATTAGTAAAGTGACTCTACAGCTGCTCTCTATTTCATTTGAGTCACAGCTGCTAATTGCAACAGCTTCACACACATCCCTTATTCCCTGGCGCAAGCTGACCAATCTGCAGCAGAATGAGCCAGAGCCCATACTATAGTGGCATCAGCACAATTATTTCCTGAATTCCTGGAGCTGGACATTTATAATCAGAAACTGGGTAAAAGGACCAAAGTGGACCTGCAGGGCATTTTCCGATTATGCATGTTATAAGGGTGACAGTCTTAATTTATACCAGTAGATAGACGAATCAGGTCCTTTTCTTCCCAACTACTGTAATTCTGGTGGTTGAAGGGAGAGACCCAAAACCAAAAGGCAAAACCTCTTCCTTTAGCTTTGTAAGTCAGTTAAGGTGTCATGAAAAGCACTATGAGAAAATCAGTATGTGTCCCCAGAGTGATTTCTGTACTAGAACTGAGAGAAGGAGGGCTTGGCTCATTTAACTGCACTTCTGTATATCACATCTTCATTTAATAATTGAGATTAATTTATTGCAAGAAAAGGTAACTCCTGATCAGTGATCCTCCTGTTTAAGAAGCAGTATGAGGTTTGTGTCGCATGCCCAGCTAGTTTTGAAAGACACTTATTGAAAATAAAGAATGTAATACCTGAGGACTAAGCATATAGTATATTGCATGGCTGCTAATCTTTGTTAGGTGTGTTTGGGTATAGATTAGGAACCCATGACAGATTCATCCTTTTGTGTACAGTACGTATCTTGGCATCAGAGTTGCCCTGAAAACTGCTGTCTGAGGTTACGCCTGTACCACCTTGTGTGGCCACGCTGCTGTTTCCAGGCAAAGCGTCCTGTGCAGGAGTTGGAGGCTCAGAAGAGGGACAACCAGGGAGTGGGCATCTGAATGCCCTCCTCTGTACAAAGACTCTTGAGGCAACTCCAGCAACTGACTGGTCTGTTAATCAGCTGGCATCTCTAAATTGTTCACTTGTGAGGGAAGAGGGGTACACTACTTCCCTGTTTCATTGCAAGGTCAAGCAGGTTAGTGTGATGTGGTGAGAAGTGAACCTAGAAATTGCTGCTTGCTAGCTGACAAGTGCGCTTGACTACTCTTGAGCCAAGTGCGAGGGCTGGGAAAGAACGACAGACATCACCTGATGTGTGTGGTACCTGTGATGCAGAAGTGTTTCAACCAACTTGCCAGTTCTGCGGCCAGGTATAGCTTAGAGCGTGGAAAAATATGTCAACCTGACCTGACCTGTAGGTGGAACTCAGAATAAAGACCACAGCTAATCCCAATGAATGTCTCATTCTGGTTGATGACGTTCTTCCCCTCTGAATTTCCCCCGCAGTTTCACTTGAGTGGAGTACATGTTCGTGTCCTATGATTTGTGCTGTGGGACTGTGCACCGTCAGACAGTCGCTGTGCTCTCTTTCCGAGATACCTGCCCTTTAGTTGTGGATGAAGGATTCTGCTTGCAGAGGCAGTGGAATGCTCCATGATCTTTCGACCAAAGGTATTATTTAAATAATTGGTGTTGTTTAATTGTTATTAAAAGAGTGGTTTCTGGATGTTAGAGCAAAATGATCCCATAATCATAGAGAAAGTCATAGTTGTCCTGAAGATCTTAGATATAATAAAAGGATGTTACTGAAAGGCGATATTGGGAAGGAATGCAAAATGCATTCAGAAATCAAAAATTAGGCAGAGGGTGGGTTTTTTTATGTAATAACAGCATAACTAAATGACAAGCCCAGAATTTTTAAATGTAACTTGGAGTAAAATATTTTTCTAAATGAATGAGCAATAGAAAGAGTTTAGCAATTTATTAAAATAGTGCCACTTTCTAACTGGACAAGCACACAGGAAACATAAGTTGCCTGGGTAATGGTATGTTTTTAAAATGTGTCCCTTGTTGGATATTTATGTGGTCATATGGCTTAGTATTTGGGTGAAAGGCATCCTAGAATTCTCTGACCTTGCCGTGTTAAGGGAGGTTTCTTAAATTGTGATTTCCTTTGATAACACTTGTTCAAATCAACCTGTGTTTACAATATGGGAGAAGGCTGGTAAATGCATTTTTAGCAGAATTGCAGTTAGAAGTCTCTAGGATAGCTTTCAGATCAGCAGTGGAAAGTCTTACTCACAGATGTCCTGTCTCCAGGAGGCTCACAGCACTGCTTATGGAGCTACTCAGTGTTGCGCAAGGTGGAAATTTTAGAAAAATTCCCTACATGAGAAAAGTCAAAAGAGTAGGTTACTAGTTCATTGGCCAGTTTTGTTTTGAGTTCATGCAACATGGGGGGAGAGAGTCTTCCCATGATCTAAGAAAATCTACTCATTACATGTACGAACATGTAAGAAAGGAACATTTTGAAGGGAACTGAAGGGCAGTGAAAGAACTTAGGAGTCAAAGAGCACAGCTTTGATAGTGTCCTTCAAAAGATAATGACAACATCCGGAAATGAAAACAGGAAAAAAGAGAGCAAATGAAAACCCAGGCAAACATACCAAATACAAAGCTCTTGTTTACTCCAAGACCTTCTGGATTCACTGTGTGTATTGGGTTTTCACATGCTGGATTGGAAGGAACAAGAGTCAGAAAGCAAAAGCCAATCTCAAAATAAGTCACTGAGGGCTTTCTGGCTATTGCCCTCAAAAGTAAAGGGAGCGAAGTTGCCTCTTTTTCCCAAAAATTGACTTTAGAGTTCTTCAGGAAAGGAATCCCCCTGTCCTCAGCCAAGTAGAAACTGCCTCATGACTTTGGGCCAAACAAAGCAGTCATGAATAGGGCCAGTAAAGTACATGTGCTCATATGGTTTCTTCTCCTTTTGGTGACTGTACTGCAGATATAGTAAATAAAGGGTGAGTGTGACTACTGACTGCATACTGACATAATTTCAGTTAATATACTTCTCCATTTTTCATCTTTGACATCCATCCACACATGATTTGTAATGTGAGTCATGGGCACATCTCCAGGAATGGCTGACAAAGCCTCAAAAGGCAAGAAAGACATGCCACATAGCGCTAGCCTTATTTAGCAAGGGAAAATGGTTACCTACCCGTGGAGTGACCTCACATAATTCTGGATATCACAGATAATTTTTAAGCCCTGAGTCTTCAAACCACTCCTATCTCAACAGTTATCACCAGCATCTTGAAAAAACACCACTTCCACATCTGGATGCAGCCAGCATGTGAAGAGAAAAACCACACATCTATCCACAGACCCACAGAGCTCTGAAGCGGAGCAGAGTGCTCATGCACTGGGCCATGGCCACACAGAGGGCAGTTTGGACTGCACCATTTGCCAGCAGCGGGCCATGGCCTGAAGCATGTCTTTCTCCTCTTACCTAGTCCCCTATGACTGCTAAACAATTCTGGGACATAACCAGGCGTTCAATGCTCTGTAAATATCAAAGAGAATTGAGCACAGAATTTGTACGGAATATGCTGAAGAACGGGTGTAAGTAGTCAGCACAGAGACTCTGCAATTCTCCTTTCTCCCCTCAGTCTTCTGGACACTGGCTCCAAGGATTTGTATTTGCTGGTTAAAAGCATCTTATAAAAAAGGGAAGAGAAGCTGCTTGCAGCACTGAAGTTTTAGTGGCCTGATTCATGATTCAGCAACTCTCTGTACACAGCTCACGTAAGAGAAGCAGCTTGTCACACTCAGTGACCTCCCTGTGCAGGGAATGTGGGTGCACACCCCTCTGCAGACTCACAGGATCCTTCTTCATGCAGCCATCCCCAGCAATACACTTTCTCCTGGAAGACAGCAGCCAGGAAACCATGTTGGATCTTTGAGACTTCTGTCCTCACACCTCCAAATCCAACCCATAAAGAAAAGCAAGGAGTGTTAGCTGGTATTTTTGCCTATGTTTTATTTCTCTCTCTCACTCTTATTTTCAGTTCCGGTTTTGGTCTTTGCCGCTGTGAGAGTCATTGCAAGACGTGCCTAGCTACAGCAGTACACCCTCTCTCCTTCATTTATGTTTCCAGTTGCTAAATTGTTTTAATTTCTCCTCTTACACACCTGCATTGGATCAAAAAATAGGGCTATCTTTTTTTTTTTTTTAACTTGACTGGAAGCAAAAATTCTTATTCACAGGAGGGAAATATGACTGCTGAGAAGGAGTTTCTGTAATTTTCAGTGACTTGGCACAGGTTATTTTATTTAGGCAATCAGTTGTGTTGTTTAACTCAGCGAGACCCCACCTAGGAGGAAAGCCCCTTGGCAGAAGTTCACTATGTAGTAGGGTGGCTGGAGCAGAAAGAGAATTAGGTCTGTTTACATGAATGGATTCTGCACAAGCCTTCCCTCCTCTTCTGCTACGACAGGTGGATTGCAAAGAAAATTATCTATATCCTCTAAGTCATTTGGGCTTCTTTCTCTTCTTTCCTAAGAAAAGGCAGGATGAATCTGGTCTGTAAAAATATTATTCACAGTTCTGTACGTTATAGTACACACACAAAAAGCATGTCAGTGAACTGAGGGGAACTCTTCAGAAGAGACTCTTTTTCCCAGAGAAATGGGGCAAAGGTATCCAAAAGTACACCAAAGTGTATCAGCTTTCAATAAAATGTGACAAAAAATGAGAAACCATGAGGAAGCTGTACTACCAGTCAGGACGGCAGACAGCAATCAGTAGTACGAGAACTGAAGAGTTTTAACTTCTGCTCCAGCAAAAGAGGATTCTCTGGAGCTGTTTAAAGGAGGAGAATGAAGGACCTTGGCAGGGGTGGTGTGGAGGCTTCTCTCAAATATATGGAAAAGGCATGGGAAAAACAGACAGGCACTGCTAAAATGCAAACCAGCAGCCACAGGCCAGTCAGGTGGAGTGCTGTTCTCTCACTGGTGCATGGGAATGACACTTGGCTGTTTACCAGGATCACAGGCCCTTATACCACACGAACCCAAGCAGCCATGTAAGTGTTTTGCTTATGAGATGAGTCATAGGGTTTTTTTCAATTTTTCTAAGCAGATGCCAGTTTTTCTTGACCACATATTATGTGATGTTTAGCCTCAACTCTTTAAACCATGTAGGTTTTTTCTTTTACTGTCGTGAAGTATAGGTTCTTGTTACAAAACTGAAGGTCACACACTTCATCACTTCTGGTATCTGACATCATCGCACCGTCTCCCCCACCTCCTCCTCCTTCTGTCTCACCCTCTCCTCCCCCTCTACTTTCAATTCCTTCATCTTCTTCCCCACACTGCCAAGGCCAAGCATGCTCCCCATTCCTCTTTCCTCCGCACCAGGCGTTTTAGGTACTTGTCCTGTCCTTTGCACCCGGAGGGCTCTGTGTTCCTCCCATGGCATATCCTGTCTGCAGTAGCCTTGCACCACATCGCCTTCTCTGTAAACCAGAGATCTGTCATGGCATGCTTCTTGTCGCTAAGGGCTGTGAAGCACACAGAAGTTCTTGCACCAGTCCATGGGAAAAGGTGAGATTAACTTTCTCAGTAGTCTCTGTCTTGCTAAAACTTCTTGGTTTACCACTTCTTTGGGAGTACTGGAGAAGGTACTGGAGAGTTTTCAACCTCTAACACATTTCTTTCATTCTGTCTTCTTACAGCATCATGGAGGTCTGCATATTCTTCCTTTATGCTATGATACTTCTCCCAGGTAAAAGACACATTTTTAATTGTGAAAACTATTTTGTTTATTTGTGTCCTGCTATGTGATTCCTTCTCATCCACTAAGAAGCTCATTCCTTAGTAGTAATTAATCATTTCCATTGCACAATCAAGGTCATATAGCCTATGTGACATATATTTAAATTGTGTGCAGGGACTCTATAAAATATATAGTAAGTACTTTCTCTCTTCAACTTTATATCTTTACATTACACTTATTTTATGTTGCTCTTAAATTTTCAATTTAAATCTATCTTTAAAATGTGTGTATATTACCTCTGTATATCACAGAAAGCAGTATTAAACTGAAAACTGACAGTTTGATATGGGACAACTGGAGTTTTAGGCAGCCGTAGGGATCATTTTGCAGTCTGGTGCTCTGGAGGAGCAGTCAAAATTTTGCACCAGGAGAGAGACTGTAAATCTTCTTTCGAACGCAGCAGAGGTGTTTGTATCTTCGGGGACAGAGGACTGCATTTCTCATTCCACGAAGAGCCTGTCCTCCCAGCCCATCGCCACCGATAATGATAGATACATGCACTGATGAAAGCAGGAGAAAAATCATCCCCTGTGTAATAGTTTCATGCTTTCTTTGCATGAAGGCATAATTGTGTTTATTGACTATTTCTGCTAACAAGATCAGCAACAGAACAGTTAAATCTGACATTTAATCTGTCATTAAACTCTAGATTAATTACAGAGCAGTTAAATCTGACATTTAATTTGTCATTAAACTTTAAATTAATTCTTCAGTGAGACTGAAAGTGTTCACCTGTTTCTGACCTTCTGGTCATATATTCCCTAGACACCAACATTTACCATACATTATGCACTTTACATTTTCTTCAAAACTGCATTGCTGTGTTATTTAATTAGGAGAATGAACTCAACTTTTTAAAAAGAAATTGTGCAACTACCTCTTTTGTGGCAGAATCTCATTACACTCAGGATGCTACATGCATGAATGGTTTGGACCTTCTGTCTGCATGTAAGTTTTCTAAAATATAGTTGCTCACAGCTTCTGTGTGGTAGGCCTTCCTTGGAAAGTAAAATATAGGAAGAAAAATAAGAACCAGTTTTATGACCTGAACTCCACAAGACTAAGTGAGTCAGTTTGAAGAACTATGTGTCCTGTCATACCTAGCGGGAGAATTTGTGTCTAAATGCTGGCGTTTTTATTGCTACTGTCGTTAAGTGTTGCCTCTGTGAGTGCAAATACTTGGTGTTCTTTTGTAGGTGATGGAAATCTTAATTTCTGCTCTCTCTTTGTCTAAGGTATTGCTTCCAGTGTGCATCAGGTGAAGTCATTTCTCAATCACACTGCATACCTATCCTGCTATTTTCCAAACTCTCAGAAAACTGACATAAAGGATTTAAGAGTTTTTTGGCAAAAAGAAGCTGTTGAAGTGGTGCACGAAATATACTATGGTGAAGAAAAACATGATAACCTTAGCCCTAAATATATAAATCGCACCAAGATGGATATGGACAAATGGACCTTGCAATTGTTAAATGCAGGAATTGTGGATGAGGGACAGTATACATGTATTATACAGCACAGAGATAAAGGATCGCCAAAGGTCATACACACATCTCAGTGCTTACTGCACATCATTGGTAAGTAATCTCTTCTGTCATCTGCTCTGGGGTTTTTTGGGGGGTTCTCTGTCACTTTGTTCAGTTCAGAAAAGTGTGGTACGGTCCCCAAGCTGCTGAACATGTACCTGCATTGGAGCAGAATTTCTAAAGATGGATAACAGCATTCTCAACAGAAAATCTTCAGCTCTGAATGAAAAGTACCCTGGTGGAAGCAATCACAAGGAGTAGAAAATGAGGCAATAATTTGCTCAATATTGCATCATTCCTGATTTCCACCGTCATACTTTACAGTGAAAACCATTCTGCCTTCTTCCCTTTGCCTCCTGCAAATTTTATGGCTTTTAGGACTCTGGAAAATATACTTCTTTAATTGCATCTGATGCACTACCTTCTATTAAAAGTAGCAGTAGTTATCATTGTTGGTGGTAAATTACAATTGAAACATAACAATATTTCTGCAAACACACAGCTATTTTATGATCATATAAATCACAGGGAAAATAAAGAAAAGAACGGCTCATATGTGGAGGAGTAGAAATTCAAACGTTCAGTTAAAGAAAGACTGAAAATATCTCTGAAGTAAAAATGTATGTGTTGATGAGATTCAGCCTAATTTCTTGCATGGGAATGGAAGTGAGGAAGCAATCTTTTCCTAATGTTTTCTAATATTTTTGTAATTCCTAATATATTTTCGTAATGTTCTTCTATTTTAAACTGTTCTGTCAGTAACCTTTGTCCATATACCTGTGTTCTCTCTTTGACTAGCATAATGCTAATCGTTCATAATAACAGCTTCTAACTTCCATGAGTGTTTTCAGGCTTCACGTACTGCTTCAAAAGAGAACAGGCCATGTGTAACGACAGTCAAAAATGGAGCACCAGGACATCTGAGCTTATTTTAGCTTTGTGCTACCAGCAAGTGTTCCCTCAATCCACAGACAGAAAACCTAGATTGTTAATTTTTATTCTCCCAGAACCTACCTGACAAGTATTTTCAGCAAAGTTTTAGAACTCAGTATCAAGGCCTTCAATTTAAGAGATGCTTAGCATTACACATTCAGTTAATTCAAGCAGTTAAATCAGTTATCAGCTTAGCCAACATCTGAGCAACATGTTATAGAAGTCTCCTACTTTGGCACTAAACCTCTGCCAGACCTTTTACGGTTTAACTTAGGAAGACTGATTTAAACTATTTCCTTCTGTGTTCCTTCCAAATGACTCTCTGTTCAACAAGGTCCCAAAGGAAGGAGCAGTATAAAATCGTTTTTAAAAAACCCACAAAACAAAACTTAAAAAATAATTAGAAGAAAAATACAAATGATAACATGTACCTGTGCTTAAGTACTGTTTCTTAGTTAGAATCTCATATCACACCTGGAGGGCTTTTTGTAGTATGGCACGTGACACTTAGAATGGACATAAGAAAGATTGAGTGCTGTACAAGGGCAGTCATATAAAGCTATCTAGATCACTTGGTGACCAAGCCTGTTTAAAAAACACTGAAGTACTTTCTAATACAATTTACATGTATTACTTATATGCATTACATTAGAAAGATAGATAGATAGATAGACAGACAGACAGACAGACAGACAGATAGATAGATGTATACTAAACATATTGTGTACAGCCAGGATGATTTATAGAAGAACAATGAACACTGATCATTCAGCAAGAAGGATGGCTTCACAATGGAAAGGTTTGGCTTAAAACAGGCAAGGTAGGGACCACGGTGACAAGCAGCTTAACTGGAAATTCTGCTGCTATAGCATGGTCCTGGTGCTTCCTTTGGATGGATCAATAAGGGAAGTAGGGGATGCTACGGAAACGATTTCAAAATATGTGCTATTCAGAGAGTTGGGAGTGAAACTGACATTGAAATAGAGACTTTACAGTTTGTGTCTTTATTTAAGAGGGGATGTTGAAAAACTTAAAAGCATGAAGAAAAGCTCTACTAGCATTATCTGAAGGCTGGAAAAAATACAGTCCAATTGGAGACCTTAAAAGATTGATCTGATTACCCTGTAATGCAGAAGACTGAGAAGAGTCTTGTTTCTAGAGTGTGGGAACCTGAAATACTCATAAAATACATAAATTTTAAAAAGGCTAATTAACTCAGGGAAGATATAAAACAATGGCTGGAAGCAAATGAGAAATAAGGTACATTGTCACTTTAGAAACAGAACAAAACCAGGTAGGGTGATTAAGCCATTGAGAAAAATATTAAGGTTTTGCAGGATCTGCCATCTCTTGAGGTATTTACATCTAAGTCCATAGCTGGTTTGGAAGACATGTTATCTTTAAATACAAAAGGCTTCCTGGAACATGCTTTTGTGTTAACAATCCAAAGCTCCCACGTACGTAGCCCACACTCTGCAAGCAACCAACATCACTTTTCAAGTAAATGGAGATTCCGGAAGCCATAAAACCAGAAGTGCTTTGATCAGGGTATATTCTACTATTTCCACATTGTCTTTAGTCCTATTGGCACTAAAATAATGAAGTATTTTCAGTGAAGTCTTCAGTCTTAGGTTTTGTTGTTGTTCTTTCTTTAACTTGCTGTATGCCAACATGCAGTCAGTCTTATGTCTACATTCTCTCCTTCTTTTCCATTATAGTCTACTATTTCTACTATGATCTTTTAACCAAACAAATGCTGGTTGAGAATATTTGGGAGATATTTAATAGAGAGTATTGGTTAAAAGGTTCCATTTATCATTCATACTTCGTGCTTAAATAATTATTTCCAGGCCTGTTTCACTATTTCTTGCCTGGGAAACTTGACTTTTTAAAGCAACAGGTTTTTCATTGACTGGGACAAGTATCTAATGACACAAAGTAAAAGAACTTGTATTGTAGTCACTTCCACATAAAAAGCCGAGCTAAGGGAGGACTGCTATCAAGCTGAGTGAATTACTTCATATGCTGCAAAGTGATTATTCATAACACTGACAGATACCAAGGATATTTCTACCTATAACAGCACTGGACCTCCACCTTACCCCATCTGAGTTCCCCAAGATGATTTCTTTCTCTGCATTTCACAGCTAGAAGTTTGTGGGTTTCCCCTTACCTAATCAGGAGCTCAGGAGTAGGCAGCACTATGTCCCATTCCTGTTTTGTGCTTAAGCACTGACCTGCAAGCAGGCCAGGTTTGATTATTCTGAGGTGTTAATGGATCTAAAGGAGGTGGCAGAGGCAGAGGCCCATTGTCTGGCCGATCAGACTTACATCCTTGAAACACCCGGAGGGCAAGGAGCAGCAAGTCTGCATGTACACCAAAAACATAACAAACCCTTCCTGGGACTCCCATTGTTTCCCTGGGAAAATTGTTTAGACTTGCTTTTGGCTGAAAACTTTCAAATAATTGGCAGGAACTGTCACGAGATGCGGTATGTCTGACTCATGATGATTTCTCTTTGGTCTATTTCAGCCAACTATAGTCAACCTGAGATAGCATGGCTGCACGCTGGGGAACTAAAGCCCAACGAATACTTGAATCTTTCCTGTTCTTCCAGCGGAGGCTATCCAGAGCCCAAGAACATGACTTGGCTAGTTTCACGTGAAAACAAAACAGACAGGCTTATGGGTCCCATGGATGTCTCACAGGATGCTGTAACAAAACTATACAATGTTACTGGCAGGCTGAGTA
This sequence comes from Psophia crepitans, assembly GCA_013399095.1. Classification (NCBI taxonomy): domain Eukaryota; kingdom Metazoa; phylum Chordata; class Aves; order Gruiformes; family Psophiidae; genus Psophia; species Psophia crepitans. The sequence continues at coordinate 391,542 of VWZZ01002581.1, forward strand.
TCACAGTTTCTACGAACATCCTCACTACCATTAGCTGCGTGCTTCACCTTGGAGGGCAGCTGGGGAGCCTTTTCTCAGTGCCACTAGGCATAGGTGAGTCTCCTTTCACCCATTCCGATTTTTGCAGGGGTAGGAGCAGGGCAGTAGAGTTGGTCACAGATAGCAGCATAGTCAAGGCAGAGAATAAACCCTAAGTAGCAGTAGGAGTTGGTTACAAGGTTTGTATGTTCTTCATCTTGTTCACCAACAGCCATGTCCGCCAAATTCCCTTTCCTTTCCATCTGGGAAGTCTTATTACAGCAAGGAGAGGGCACAGAGAAGGAAGGCTACTGCTGCACAATCCAGAATGCAATCCTACTCATCCCCTCCCTAGATGCTGCTGCAGTAGCAACAAAGCAACCTGGATGTCTGGATTAGGCAACAACCAATCTCTGGAGGTGACATTTAGCTGTTAAGAGAGGTTGCCCCTTCACAGGTTCAGAGAACTGCTAAGGTTGGAAGAGGTATCTGAAGATCATCTAGTTCAACCACTATGCTCAAAGCAGGGTCAACAGGTAGCACAGGGCCTTACTCAGTTGAGTTTTAAATATCTTTGAGGATAGAGATTCCCCAACCTCTCTCAGCAAAGTGTTCCACTGTTTGACCACCCTGAGAGTAAAACAGGTTTTTTCTGATGTTTAGGTGCTTCAGCTGCTATTCTTAATCATTCCAGAGACAGAGGCAGAAGGCTAAACAGCAGAGTCCCTTGGACCAGATTTGGCTCACAAACTGCCAAATAGACTATGCTGAGTTTAAGTGTAAAGGCCATGAAACTTTAGTGTTAGAAGCATTCCTGGTGGTTTTCATAACATTTGGCAGAATGAAGTGCGCATTCCAGAATGACTATTTGGGGCTTTATTTTTTTCTCCTCTGGGACTGTGTCTTTTTTTGGACCCTTCTCGGAAGAAGAAGCTGGACACCCAAGTTCCAATAAGACTTTACTGCTGGATTATCTCAAGGTTCCACATGACTGATCCTTTCTTTCAATTAAAACTATATTTTATTTATGTCATGGAACAGGCAAACATCCTCTGACATATTTTTGTTCCTAAGCTATGGCACAAGTGCATCAAAATAAAGGCAATTCCCAGGTGACTTGCACATGTCTCCTTCAGACAATGTTGAAGATGGAGAGCTGTGCTTCAACTGGCAGAAACAGGGAGCCAAGAGGGAATGGTTCCACAGTGCTGTTTTCTTCATAGAACTTTAGTTAAAGGTTCTCATCAATGCTAGATATGGCAAACTCCCTCTGATTCTAAGATTTTTAAATAATATTAAAATACAATACAGAAGTCTTCTGAGGTTTGCACAGCTCTACCTGTTGCTCATGGTACTACCATGGCTATATTAGCTTCTCACCTCCCTGGCTTTATGCAGGTAGCCACCTGATAAGCAGCGAAGGTGGGTAAGAAACTAGGAACGCCACATAAACAAAAGCTTTGTTTGGCAATAACTGAACCTCTATCAGGTGCTAACCCTAGCAACCAAAACCTCAAAAGCACAATAACCAGAAATAGAGGGAAACTCCACTGCATTCCCTGCTACTTTCACATCCTTAGGCTTTGACCATCATTTCCAACAGATACCAAGTAGTAACGTATCCCAGGTTCTTCAAACTTTCACAGTAGCACAGAGTAGCAGTACCACTAGTAGCAGCCTGGTAGACTCTTGTACTAATCAAGTTGCTGATCTCTTACAAGTACTCAGAAAGAGCACTTTGCCTTACTGTTGTTGAAGTGGCCATTAAGACTTGGGAGTTGAAATAAAGAAATGTGGATAGTGATTTATTGACACTATTAAAGCACTGTAAAAGCTAAGGATGCTGAGGGCCTTTCTCTAAACTTCTAATTCACATAACTTTGGGACAGATTGTTTGAGCTAACTGTCACCAAATTGAATCTTTGCTGTGTGTATCTCCTCTGTTTTCTTATTCAGAAATAAAGGAGGAAGAAATGGAGCAAATGAAGATAAATTTCTTTGGCCCACTTATAGCTGTGATTATACTGATTATAATTCTTCTGGGGTTTGCAATATTGAAGAAGAACAGAAACATTTCATCTACCAACCAGAGTAAGTTATTACTTCTCATTTTGCTCTCCTGTCCCTCAAGTCTCAGGCTTTTCTCTTTGTAATCATCCCTTTACCTACATTCAAGCTGCTGACAGAATGTTAGGTTTCATGCTAGGCTTAAGCTAAATTTCCTTGGACAATTTACTTCCTGCAAGAACTTAGTCCATCCAGCAGTAAGACAAAACATCTTTCTCCTGTCCTGTCCTGGCATCCACTTCTCCCTCTTCATTGTGCTCTGTGAGACTGCCATGGCACCAGTTTACCACTTTCTCCTGCAGTTTCATCTTTTTTTTTCTGTCCGTCACCATTTATAAGAAAGGTGTAAGTGGAGGAGGGATGAGATGAGATGAGATGAGATGAGATGAGGCAAGGCTTCTATCAAGTGCAAGTGTCTCTGTCATCACAGAGCTGAGGGATCCAAGGCATTGATCCACCACAGGCTGCCCAACACTGGACTGGAAGAATCATCTTGTACTAGGAACAGGATTCGATCTTTGCATTGTATTTTGTTCCAAGACTAGGTCTCATCAGTCCAGGGTTTATTCTGCACTGAAAGGATTCTCATGCTGACAACAGAGTCTATCATTCCTTGTAGCAAGAGGGAAATGTATTCCTCACAGTCAGTCCTGTTGCCTTACACAGCCAAGGGTCCTCATTCTTTCTCCAAAACCAGACATAACTGGATATTTACTATCAACATTTTTCCAAGTCCTATTTCTCACGTTTCTGTAAATCACATATTCATCTATTTTAGGTGTCAGTCTAGCAGTCTAGAAGCTATCCAGCTTGAAACCAAGGCCATCAGCCAGACTGCTGACTGGGAACCATCTCTGCACATAGCAAGGCCTGAGGTCCCACATTCTTAGATGCTCGGCCAGAACAAGGATCCTCCCCCGGTACCCTACAGAACAACATGCAACATTTTGGTCTGATGACTGAAATCCACTGTCTAGTGTTCTCTGCTTTTATTTTTGCTCCAGAATGGTAGTAAATACAGTGCTCGGCCCGTCTGCATGACTATCTTTTTGCTGTATCTTTCATTATACGCTGGGACGTTGTAAAATCCTGAGAGTCAATGAAGAAAGCAGAGCTGTGTGGGCTACAGAAGGGAATGTCTCAGAAATAGAAAGAATTAGGCCACAGTCAGTGAATCATAACCATCACTAGAAACATGATCAGAGGCAGGCAATTAATCATGAGCCATAAACGGTTTTGGAAGAGCCAGTGTGGCTTTCTACCAGTGACTTTATTGTAAAGCTTCACAGGAGAAAGAGGAACTTCAGGTCGCTTCCCCACCTTCTGAGAAAAGCCGTGCAATTCCTATCAGGCATTTGAAACCAGAAATCACCTGATGGAAAGACTTCCTTTAAACATAATTTCTGGTTATCTTTTTTTTTTCACTACCACCCAAGCTTTATATGCCCATACATTAGTACCTCCACACTTTGTTCCTCTGTATTCTGACCAGATGCTGTACTAGTTGTTCAGGTGGATGTAGGGATAGAAAACGAAAGCATGAGGTATCGCTCATATGTTTATACATCTAAATATACAAAATTAAGCTAAGCAGATAACGAAAAAATATTATATAGGTAAATCGTGTTTTAATTTGGTTGAATATGTACTCCCTTTCTTAATGTTGCTTCAGACCTTGAAGATAAAGCAATACATCTGCTATGGTATGCTCAGCTATAGGAAGTAGTTTTACCTTTCAGAAAAGATTCTCCTTGCCACTCAACATGTGTCAGTTCTCCAATTTGGAATGATCTCCGCACTTTATATTCTTCAACAGCACTGACATCTTTCAGGAGGAAGAATGCAGCAGAATTGTGACAAAATTCTGAGGTCTTGATTGTGTTTGTAGGTCTGACAGTTTCAGCATGAGTAGGGACATTAGCATCACATGCTCAAGACAAAGTTCAGCTCCAAGATGCAGTCTGAGAACAGAAATTCTCTATGGTTTCTGCTGGGGACAAATACTCTTTTCTGTTAAATGATGTGAGTTGCTAGATTCCACCTCAATTTTCACTCCATTTTCAAGTGTGTGAGAGAACGTGCTTGTCCTTTTGAGTTAGCTAAACCCTTCAGGAGTCAATTTATTAAGCTATTACACTAACATTCCAGATGTTTTCATTCAGATTAATATCATTCAAATTTTGCTAAAAGTTAAAGGGTTTATTTTTATGTAAAAGTTTATGTTTGCTAGCAAACTTATTTAATGACTTATTAAAATACATGTCTTTTTCTGGTTTGCTGTTTTATTCTCCTGCCATTAAAGCAGTATATGGGGGAATATCCACATTTGGTGTTCTTGGGGAGGAAACACTTCCAGAATTATTTCTTGGAAGCAAATGAATAAAAAAAAAGTATTGCTGCAATGACCAAGAATGGCACAATTTAAGGTTTCATATATTCATTCATGGAGCTGGATATATGTGTACAACTCTCTGTATGCATACCTCCTTGATTTATTGACCTATACACCTCAAAGATTAGATACAAAATTCCAGTCTGAAAATTTGGCCTTTTGATTCTCTGCTGCAGGGTGTCAAATATATCTCCAGTGGGTCACACAATCTTCTCTAACTGTTGCTTGACATTTGGTTCCTTACATAAAGCATGTGTTAAAATACACTAGATCAAGTAGATACTCACTGGATTTGTGTTGTCTCTCTTGCTTTTTTTAACGCATGCTGTAACTAAGTTTATTTTTTTCAACATTTTCCCTTCCCACTCAAGTCATCCACCTCAAAGCCTCACTAACTATGAGGTCGTCAGAACAACAGCTAAACCAAATTTTGCTCCTACCCAAACAACAAGCCTTGTGGGTCTTGTGTCTTCCATATGACTAGATTCACACACATATACGTACAGTCTTGAACTCTCAGTCTCACAACTCTCTTACTAATCCCTAAATCATGACGTGCTGCTTATCTTGTCAGCTGTATGCACTGAGGGGAAAAAAACCATCACCAAACTTTCATGTTTGCCCATAGAAGAAAAACAATAACCAGTTTCTCCTCAATGGATAAGGTATCTGGAAATCTATACTAGGACTGAAGAGTCCTACTCTAGCACATTCACTTAGCACAAAACAAAATTTCCTTGCACTTGGAAATTCAACAGTTTTTGCAGCATGTCTTAGTACCTCTGAGCAGGTTTTCACGCTGATACGCTGTCTACTATCACTATCAGCAGCTGTAACTAGTGGAAAAAGTCACATGGTGGGTTAGGTTTATCTTTTCACAACTCCTTTCCATCCCTTAGTTTGTTCCTAATTGGTGAAGTTGTTTGTTTTGCTATCCCTCTAGGTTAGGCTGCCAACCTCCTTCTATTACCTGATCAATTTCTCTGCCTCCACTTTTCTTGCTCTTAAAAATCAAGTCTAATTCCCTCCTGCTCTAAAGACAGTTAAAGGGAAAAAAGCCGATGGGCTTCAGGCAAAATCTTAGTCTGTCTCTAGCTGTTCAAATGCATTAATCCTCTGTCCTAGCAGATGTAATGAACACAGCAGCAAGGCAGAAGAAAGAAGTAGCTAGCATTTTTGTCCTCCATACAGATACATTCAGATTTCCAGGCCATCTCCTCACACACTTTGTAATTTTCTCTTTGACAGCATGCTTTCAGTCATTCAGTGACTCTATAAACATGGCAAGCAAACAAATGAGCGTACACCCACTACATACCACAGCATATAACAGCTTCACTTAAAAACACCATTCCTTTCTTTTCAGGGGTAACATTATGAATTTCAGAAAACACTAACAAAGAAATGGAAATAGTGTGTTAAACCAGTATCCTGTCGTCAGGATTTTTACTCTAAGGTAAAATCCTGCCATCAATCAGTTGTGATAGATTACTTCAGGTTCACTGATTAACCATCACTGAATCACAGAATAGTTGAGGTTGGAATGGACTTAGGGAGATTGTCCAGTTCCACCCTTCTGCTCAAGCAGGGTCACCTGGAGCTAGAGCCCAGGTCCACGTCCAGACTGCTTCTGAATATCTCTGAGGATGGAAACTCCACAACTTCTCCGAGCAGCCTGTTTAAGGGCTCAGTCATCGTTCACAGTATAAAAGGGTTTCTTTGTGTTCAGAGGGAATAGTCTGGGTTTCAATTTGTGCCCATCACCTCTGGTCCTGTCACTGGGCATCACTGAAAAGAGCCTGACTCAGTCTTTTTCACACCCTTCCTTCAGGCAGTTGTACACATTGATGAGGTCTTCCCGAGGCTTCTCTTCTCTAGGCTGAACAGTCCCAGCTCGCTCAGCCTTTTCTCATAGGAGAGATGCTCCAGTCCCTTCATCATCTTTGCGGCCCTTCACTGGACTCGCTCCAGTACATCCATGTCTCTCTTGTACTGGGGATCCCAGAACTGGACACAGGACTCCAGGTGTGGTCTCTCCAGTGGTGAGTACAGGGGAAGGATCACCTCCCTCAGCACGCTGGCAATGCTTTCCTGATGCAGCCCAGATACTATTGGCCACCTTTTCCACGAGGGCGCACTGCTGCCTCATCTTCAACTTGTCCGCTAGGCCATCCATGTCCTTGTCTGCAAAGCTGCTTTCCAGATGATTTGCCCCAGCCTGTACTGGTGTGTGGGGTTACTCTTCCCAAGGTGCAAGACTTTGACTTTCCCTTTCTCGAGGTTCCTCTCTGCCCATTTCTCCAGCCTCTTTTGATCCCTCTGGATGGCAGCATAACCCTCTGGTGTGCCACTCCTCATAGTTTTTCATCATCTTTAAACTTGCTGAGGGTACACTCACTCAAGTTAGTTTTACTGCAGATTTCTTAACAACAGCCAGTACTACTGCAACAAGCAATACTTTCCTACAGTTAACAGGTGAGGGGACAGTGAAATATTGCATTTCCAGAATATTCCACAGTCACTGCTCAGGAGTGAAAACTAGATTGCAGACCTAAGCCTTTACAGAAATTCAATTAGATTATCAGCACTAGGAAGTTGGGGTTTTTTTCAATTGGATCAGTGGTTAAGATCTTCAGTATTATGTACACACCCAGAGCAGAAAATGTTTAAAAACAACTGCAGTACAGGAACAGAGTAGGTTTTATCAAGGAAAATACCAAACTGCTCCATCAACTAAACACCCTGATACATAAATGTGCAGCTTCCCCTAACGTAATGCAAAGCAGCTGTTTGATCCCAGAAACCAGCATTAGGAACACACTTACCTTCCCCTATCAGTTGTTACGACAACTTAGCCTTCTCTCATCAGCAAAAAGCAAGCAGAAAACTAGATTTAAGGTATTGCATCCCAGACATTTATCTGCAGGGGAATCTGGGGAGGCTGACTGTAACTAGCCTCTCTTAAAACCCCACGCAAACCCCCGCAGCGACAATACACCTCTGAGGAAAAACGTAGTCATGTCTTATAACGACGGTCCCTAGTCAGGGGACTAGCCCACAGGGCTTGGGTCCCGAGCACAGCCGGCGGCCTCCTCTAGCCCACACGCCTCCCTGAGGCTGGAAGCCCCCCCAGACGGCCCGAGCTACGACCTACGGCCGTTGTTTCAGGGACAGGCCGCCTGTGCTCACCGGTTGCGCTGACACGCAGGTACCTTTTTATTCCACATATGTTTTTTCGTTAAAAAAAAAAGGAAATTAAAAGAAGGGAGGGGGTGTCGTGAGAGCCGGACCCCCCGTCACGGTGACCTCCACCCACCCTCCCGCCTGTCGCGATCGTCGGCTGAGGCGAGGCGAGGCGAGGGGCGGGGGCGTGCCCCGCCCCGCCCCTGGCCGTTGGGCGGCGATGCGCGCGCCTCGCCTGCCCCCTGGTGTCTCCCCGTCCTCCCGCCCGAGGCAGCCCGCTGGCGGCGGCTCCCCTCAGCGCACCCCGGCGGGGACAGAGGCCCGGCTACCCCGACAGACAGAGTCTGTGGAGATGCTGCTGTCAGAGGATGTTCGTGGAGAGGTGTGGGGTAACAGCGTCGCAGGCTGGAAGCGACGTCAGGAGGTCTGTGGTTCACCCTCCAGCTCCAAACGCAGCTCTGAGGCTGCACTGAGCTGCTCAGGGCTTTGTCCAGTCAGGTATGGAAAACCTCCAGGGCTGGAAATTGCACAGCCTCACGGGCGGGCTTGGTCTACTGCTTGACTGTCCCCACAGACAAAAAGTTTTTCCTTACACCCAGCCTGAACCTCTCTTCTTTCAATTTCTGGCTGCCATCTCTCAACCTCCCACCATGCACCACTGCAAACAGACCAGCTCCATCTTCTCAGTAACCTCCTTGTAGGTGTTAGACGCAATTCTGTTTCACTTCTCCAGGCCAAAGTGAGCTTCCCCCCCACCCACCGCAGTGCAAGTGCTCCAGCCCCATCACCACCCAGGTGGACTTCCACCAAACTTGCTCCAATTTATCCACGTTTCTTGTGTTGGGGAGCCCAGAACTGGACACGCTATTCCAGATGTGGTCTATGAGCACAGAGTAAAAAAGGGCAGCATCACTCATAGAATCATAGGTTGGAATCATTAAGGTTGGAAGAGACCTCAGGGATCATCCAGTCCAACCGTCCCCCCACCGCCTATTACCCACTAAACCCTGTCCCTAAGTACCACATCCAGCCTTTCTTTAAACACCCCCAGGGACGGTGACTCCACCACCTCCCTGGGCAACCCGTTCCAATGCCCAACCACTCTTTCCAAGAGTGGTTGAACCTCCCCTGGTGCAACTTGCAGCCATTACCCCTTGTCCTGTAGCTAGTTATCTGTGAGAAGAGGCCAACCCCCAGCCAACTCCCTTTCAGGTAGAGGGCAATAAGGTCTCCCCTCAGCCTCCTCTTCTCCAGACTGAACAAGCCCAGTTCCCTCAGCCGCTCCTCATAAGACTTGTGCNGCTCCTGCTGGCTACACTATTCCTGATACAAGCCAGGATGCCATTGGCCTTCTTGGCCACCTGGGCACACTGCCGGCTCATGTCCAGGTGAGCATCAATCAACACCCCCAGGTCCTTTTCCTCTATACAGCTTTCCAGCCACCCCGCCCCAAGCCTGTGGCGCTGCCTGGGGTTGTTGTGACCAAAGTGCAGGACCCGGCACTTCGCCACATTGAACCTCATCCCGTTGGCCTCTGTCCAGTGATCCAACCTGTCCAGGTCCCTCTGCAGAGCCATCCTTTACAGAGCCACTCCCCTCATTCAATCTACTGGCAATGCTGCTGTCAACACAGCCCTGGATACCATCAGCCTTGTTTGCTGCCAGAGCACTCTTCTGTCATGAGCTATATGGATGGAAATCAACTCACCACCATCTTCCTCCACACTCTGTGCTTCCTCTATATTTTCATCTTTTCCCCAGCAGCAAGTACTTTCGGAGATGAGGTATTGATATTCTATGTGTTCACTCTGCCAGTCTTTAATGTTCCATTGTACATTGTCATTTCTCCTCCTCTTCTCAGGCCTGGCTCATGACCAATCCCACAAGTCTAGCTTGCTCTCAACAAATCGTTTGCAATTTGTTCCACTCACATTTTGAGAACTTTTCATGTAAAACTGGAAAGTACTCAGAAGATACAGAGAAAAAAAGAGATTTATTCACATGAACAGAACTGTAAGGAGTCCAGACAAGAAAAAAGAAGCAATGGGACAACAAGACTGAAGTTTAGAAAAGAGGGGGAATGAATTATAAGTTGTATTGAAAGTAAAAAGATATTCAGACAACTGAATGCAACAGGGAGAATGGAATTCATACAGACAATTGAGAATCTGGATGAGTCAGACACGGGGACAGAGACTCTTTTGAGTGGAGAGTTTCCTTTTTCATAAAAATTGCCAATGATAGAAAGCAGCTTTCATCTCAGGGAAAATGCTAATAATTTAAAGTGTACTTTTACAAGGGAAATTATGAAAAAAAGCATCTGTAAAAACTGGGAAAAAAATTTAGTCAAAGCATTTAATTTCAATCGTGTCAGTACTATACAATCCAAAAAAAATAAGGAACCAAACGAGAACATATAAAATATCAAAATAATCCTTTTTCAGTTTTAATTATTTGCCCTCCCCCAACTTCTAAAGACAATTTTTGCAAATTGTCTTCAGCATTTTTAAGCAGAATTAACAAAAAATGTTGAAATTTTCTTTTTAATATCTGAAAGCTTCTCTGCACTAAATTTTCTTTATGGGCTGATTTCATCTGACCTAGAGAGAAACACTAGGACACTGATCTACTAGTGAATAAAGAGGTCTAGTTAACCTAACATATGTCATTAGACATGTATCAATATAAATACGGTGGGTTTTACGCTACGTAATACAGTACAATTCCATTGTGTACAAAGAGTACAACTCTTTTCCGTCAGCTGTATTTCTTATATCTTTTATTGGTGTAAGTACAATTTCAAAAATAAATACCAATATGAAAAGAACAGAATTAAGTGATACTGCTAAGAGCAACAAAGTCAGAAAAGGCCCTCTAAAGAGTCTTAATGTGGCAGAACTGTGAAAAAAACGAAGTGTATTACTAAACCTTTCAGTTTGCACTAGCACTCCATACAATAGAACATCAGCCATCTGAGACATGAAAATCCATTCTTTTACGTGCCCCTGACAATTTCCAAGCATTTAAGTAGGTTGAATAGGCACCCATAGGGGAAGGCTCCAGCATTACTTCCATTACACACACATAATGACTCCCGCTGTGCAATGTAGAGTAGCACTGATAGAAGTGTGAGGCTGGGTAGGGGAGTTGCAGTGACATTTTTCAGAGCAGTTTTTTGCCATGTTCCCTAGTGACCTCAAGATCTTAAGGAACTATAGTGTTATTATGTCCTTATGGCATCACCTGAGGCAGTAAGCAAAGGAAGTGCAAGGCTCTGTCAGAATGAAGCAAGTATTCCTGTGATTATGGATTTTTAGCAGCCAACTTTTGCTTTCCCTGGGCATTTCAGGAGGTAAGCTGAAGAGCACATGGGACTTAAAATCTTGGAGACGTTACCGTAATTATCTATTGCCTTTATATAAAAACATTACTTACCTATTATTGATCTTCTCTGACGTACTTTGTGTACATTCCCGCTCTGGCTATAAAAGCAATATTAACTGGAGTTTTTGCTTTGGCAATATCTGAAAAGTATTTTAGAACCCAACTCCTGTTTTCTTCCCTTTCTCCCTCTCAGATGTACAGGAAATGAAAAATAAATAAATAATAATAATAGAGAATGCCCCCACCCTTCCAGTCCTGGCAGCAGCTGTGCATGTTCCAAGAATACAAAATATTCTGGAAGAAAGCCATCAATATCACTTGAACTGTTGCAGTTGATACCTTGATTGTAGTAAGACCATCTTTTTTTTTCTACCTTTCACTGTACATGTCTGAGAAATGTGCAGTAAAATAACAGTCTCTGTAATGATCTCGCCAGCCCTTTGGTTTCTTTGGATCAGAAACAAAAGTCATTGGACCCTCCATGGACTTAGCCCTGTTAATATAAGAAGCAAAAGTTGCCTAAAAGCCAAATTGCACAAGAAGCTTCATACGCAGAAAAATTATCCAGAGATGTAAATTTCCTGATTCAAGTGCACTTCTTGAATAACCTCTAACAAGTATGTCAACAAATACAGTATATTAGATGGCAGGCAACTGCAATGGGTCTTTGCCTTCCTAGCTCTTCCAGGTGATGTAAATACAGCCAAAATACTGTTTATGTGTAAAGAAAGATGAAGACAGCAGATTACCATGATATGAATACAGCCAAAATACTGTTTATGTGTAAAGACGAAGACAGCAGAATACCACAGCCTTAAGTGATTTCTCAAAAAATATTCTGAGTGCAAAAAAATTAGATCTTCTGTAGCTTCTGATGAAAAGTTTCTGAGCAGTAGATCTTGGTGCATCAGGACCTTCACAGTAGCTCAGTGAGAGAAAAATCAGAAAAAAAATGCATCCCTTAGTATATTCTGGCAATACTGCTACTGAATATATACTCAGCATTCAATGGAAAGATCCACTACTTTTATTTTAAGCAAGTAGTCCAATATAGCTGGTAGAAATTCAGTGTTAGATTTTACACATGGTAGAGAGTACAGATTGTTCTAATATGTTTGTCTGGCGGTCTTCTGCAACTGCTTAACAAAAATGCCTATTGTTGAAGAGGAACAGGCTTATTCCTCATTCTGAGAGCTGGAAGCAGCTAATGTGATTAAGCAGCTGAGTGATAAAGCCACTCTGATCTTAAGAAGATCTGTGAGAAGAGGCAAAATTCTGAAATTTTGTACCAGAAAATCTAATAGGCCTTGGAACCAACTCTGCATGAACTATGCTGGGAACTAGTAGAATCTTCACAGCCTCATCCCTTATCTTTCTGATAAGTACACATAGACCAGCATCAGGAGGAGTGTGAATTCACCTGTGTGAATTTGTATATTCGGATATGAGGGCATTTCCTGCTTCTTTACATGGGAAAGAGTAAAGAGCTTTGCCTGAAGCTCTATTCGGTTCAGAAACTTCTGCAGCAGAATGCTAGGTAGAATTTGTTTTCAGTGAAAGAGAAATGTGATTGCCTTGTTAGTCCTCCAGCCTAATGTATAATTAAACAACTTGTGCGATGACTCATAAGGCAAAAAATTATTAAGAATCATTTTGTTTGGGAAATTATTTTTTTTTAAATAAAGTAAAATTTCTTGATTCACAGACCAAAGGAGGAACCCACCACCTTTAAGTCATGGAAAAAAGAATTACAGGGCCCTCTACAATGTCCATGGTAAGAGTGTCATGGACCCTTTCTTCTACGACTTCTCTCCTGCAGCCTAAACCTCACATGAAAATAGAGAACTGAGATCTGGCCCAGAGTTATCTCCTGCTGGTTTTCTAGGAGACTCTACTATGGAAACACATCCTGAGAATGACCCTGAAATGAAGTCTCAGCCAGAAGGAAATGTGTCTGAGAGATTGAGTTACCTTTAGTGAGGGAGCCACGCAAAGGCCTATCTAATTCTGTTATGTGTCATATTCATCCTATGCAGGAACAGCTCACTACTGAAATATCTAAGATGGACCACAGCAATTGTTTAACATTGTCTACAGACAAATGGTTTAAAGGAAATGAGAAGGACAGCTGACTAGCTGAAAATTCCAAGGAGCTTATTTCCTGCATTTGAAAGCAGACGGGAAAAAAAAAATAAATGGCAATTGCCATTAGCTGCAATCTGATTTATATTTGGCATAAATGAAATCTTTCAGCAATAGGGAAAGCCTGGAAATGAAACAATGGAGCTAAGGAGCCCCAAAGAAGAGCTGAGGAAAATCTTAGGAAACTAAATTTAAGAGAAGGCATCCGTGAAGGTCCTGGTGTCTTTGTAGCAGAGGTACATGTCAGGGCAGATACAGAAACTGGCATTGGAGCTATCTAGTCACTTCGGTGCTCAGTTTGTCAGCATCACTATAATACGCAAGGAATTCCCACGGGAAGTAGACAAGTACTGTCACACTACGCCATGGGAGAACTAAAACACAGAGTTGGGCAATTTGACTGAAGCCATACAGGAAGGTTTTGAAAGAGCAAGGTACAGAATCTTATCTCCTGAGAATCACTCCATTGTCTGAGCCACAAGGCCATTCTTCCTCGTTGAGGCAACTGCTCAACAGCTGATCTCAGTCACTTTTCCAACAGGAAATCGACAATCTGGGCTTTGCTTGAACCGGGTTAAAAAAGGATGTAGATGTTTCTGAATGGTAAATGGATAACAAGCAGTTTTATAATCTGGGCAGACTTTGATCTGCAAGGAAAAAAGAGCACAGTGGAGGAAACAAGTCAAGTCAGAGGCTTGAAAGTAGCATTTTGGCAAAGGTGGATTAAAGGAAGTATTGGTTTATTGGTTGAAGTACCCTATATTCTTGCCAGAATATGCTTTCCTACTATCTAGAGCAAATATGCCTGCCTGTCATTCAACTGAATGAGTATATTTAATCTTTTATTAATAACTGCATTTCTTAAACATGCCATTGGCATTTCCACAGCTCCTGGATCCTAGACCATTGTACATGTGCAGTCAGTACACAGCAGTGTTAATAGATTTTCTATAGTAATCCTTCTGTAGTTGCTCACTTCCCAGACACCTAAGGAAATGCATCGCATCAGCAGTGCAATGCAGATATAGCTAGTGGGAAGTGCCAGGAAGCTGTCAGTAGGCAGTAGGGACCAGCTTACTAACCTGATCAGGAAATTTTGAACTGTACTGTGCTGCGGACAATACAGAAAGAGACAGCTTGTCTTGTAAATAATTTCTTGTCTCAATTACAGCCATAGAGAACATGCTTCCCTGTGTGCATATCCATGTGGCTAATCAATGCCTCCAGTAATTCCAGGCCCTGTTAAAAAAAAACAGCCTTCACATTTTCACCTCCTCATCTTACACAGTCAGGCCTCCTACTCAAAATATCTGCATCAGCACCTTTTTTTCTGTGCTGGTCTTGCTGACCTGTACCTTTTGACAGCTATTGATAAAAAGCTAGTTACCACCAGGTGATGATATGTTAGTTACTAACAAGCAGCATGTGCTCCCAGGCCCTCATGTGAGGAACCTTGCATTGCTTTTAAAACAGTCCTTCTTAAAACTGCTTATGGATTTTCTGGAGTAACATTGTTCATTAGAAAAAGCTAATTCTTTGAAACCAGCCCTGCTAGTGAGAAAGAACAGTTTTTCATAAATTGACTCAGTAAAAGTCTGGGGAAAAAAATATGTGGTTACGATATCTGAATTTAGTGTTGTCAAAATGAAGCCTTCTTTTTCAACTGGAAAATCTTTTTGTTTCCAATATTTATGTTTTTAGACTTTTAAAATGTTCAGAAGCTCAAATGGAAAAAGTGGTTTTCAAAATCGGCGTAACAATATTTTAAATCTCCCCAATCTTCTTTTCCCCACAGAATTTCTATTCACTAGGTTTGATAAGCTTAGGGTCTTTGTGCTAATTCATGAAGAAGAGATTCTTCAAAATCAGACCTTCACAGAAACAAAAAACTGCTTGAGACTCCTCTGTAAACTTTCTCTATTTTTTCACATCACAGATGCCTATCCAGATATTGCAAATCAGGCACTCTTCTAAAGCAGTTCTTATTAGGGCGTTTGCCAATAACTTTGCCTGTTTTCCAAGCATCTGCTTGTGTTTAGCGTGGTTCATTTAAAATCACAGACATTGGCAAAATGAATACATTCCATCATGCCCTTTCCTGTAGATCACTTTGGTACTCTAAGTGTTATTCAGACTTTCTAGATCAAAGAAACAACCACTTCATATTTCAGTTCCAGAGGCTGAAATACTGCAAGAACAATCTGATCTATCTGTACAGTACTGTGCTGTTTCTAGTTTCATTCCTGGCTGACGAGGGCAAGTGAAGAGATATGTACGCACTGAAAAGCATAAATCGAATTTGAACTTTGAGCACAGATGTTTAATACATTGGACAAAACATGCCTAGCATTGCTGTTGTCAAGCTCTGTAACCAGTAAATAACTTCCTTTATACTGACTGCATCAGTACTGCAATGTACAGGGTCCCAGGTGGAGATTTGATACTTAGGGCTCAGGGTGTCCATCAGAGCCTGTATTAAGGTTAAGATTTAAACAAAAGTGTTGCTGCACTGTCTAACTGCATGTGTGTCAGTGTGTGCACTCTTACAAAGGTGGACAGAGTAGAGGTATATATGCATAAAAATTGTTGCAAATGTCATTCATTCATTAGAACACAGGACTGAGTGTTGAGTAGCTCATCTCTAAAACGGGAATAATACTACTTCCTGGCTTGAGTAGGTATCAATCTCCCCTTTGGTAAATTAGAGGTATTTCACTGCAAAGCCACATTTTGGTGGTCTTTTTGGCTATAGGAAGGGTTAGTCAGTTAATAATTACCCTACTATCAAAGTATTTGGCCCTTTTAAAAATGAAATCCTTGATGCTCTAAGAACAAAGTCCACAGAGAAAGGAACAGTCTCAGCTGTTGCCAGCCCTTAATTTCTGATTGTGTGACTTGACTTTGCACCTCAACTCTCTACACATTAGCGTCCCTGATTGTTAGATAAGGTAATGGTCCACCAAGCTACAAAAAAGCTTTAGCATCCCTAGACAAAAGGCACTGTGGAAGCACAAAAGAACTGTTTACATGAGTTAAAAAATAACTTTTAACCTTTGATCTTGAAGATCTATTTCACGTGTGCACCATATGCTCAAAGGCCTGATAGCTTCAGCTTCACCTTTTTTCCTGTGGATGCACTCTTTGACTTCACAGCCCTTATGCTTTTAGCTTGATGGCATCCAAGATGTTTCTTAGCAATCATATTCTGCCAGCAACACACATTCTTTGCTCCTCAAGATCTGGGAAATTTGCTGCATTCCTCTCTTTCCACACTGCTCTTTGGAGAAGTTAACCTCTGAAGAAACTCAAGCAAACAAACAAGAAATCCCACAAGCATAAGGGATTTGCAGTATGTTGAAAATGCATAGGGGTGGAAAAACAACTCTGTAGTTGTCAGCTGAACCTGATCCAAACAATCTGATCAAAGATGATAACTCGACTTTGTTTTGTGCCAAAAGACCTTTGTTTATACATCGGGTGCGCAACAAGGGGAAACCATTAGCAACGTTAAAGTAGTCGGCCTGGAATAAGAAATATGATGACTAGAAGACACAAACAGCAACCTGCAGAAGAAATACAATTTTTATAGGGCCTCTGGTAACAAAGGAGACAGTGTGTTATGTGGAAAGTTTACTTCAGGGCAGATATTTTTGAACTGATATCTTGCTTCTAATATTTGATTTAGGGAATGTTGTGGGGGTATGGAAGGGGCAGAAATAGGAACAGAGATGGCCACAAACACCTTACATATACACCTGTACGGTGACCATGTTGAAAGACTTAAAAAAAAAACAAAACAAAACTGTCCAAGCCAAAGGGTCACAAAGAGAATGAAAATGTGAGAAAGACAAGAGACCATACAGCAGCCTCACACGAAAAACTGCAGTCTGAGTCACTTGAAAGTACAGGACAAGGACAGGAAAATTAGGGTTTTTCCCTGCTTTCTTCATCTTCTCTTTTCCCATCTAGCAGTCAACTATCACATTGACCAGCACTTTCTCACTGATGACTTGACCTCATATCCCAGTCCATTTCACACTCCTCTTCATCTCTCTCTCCCTCCCTGGTCCCAACCTTCCAAAGCACATAAGAACAGCCATACTTAGTTGTAGTAAAGGTCAGCTTAAGAAGGTAGCATATTACCTCTGTAGGCCCGCAGCAAATGCTGAGGGAAGGAGTATAAGAACAGTCCAAAAGTGGTCCCATGTTCTCTCAGGCTCTAGAAATCCCAGGCTCAAGTCCTTCTCACAAGCCAGAACAGTCCTGGGTGGAGCTTCCTTTCATGAGACTGTCAAATCCCATTTTGAACCCTTTCATACTTTTGGCCTCAATGACATCCCTTGTCACTGAACTTCACAATCTGTGTGAAAAAGACATTCCATCCTTTTGTTTGTTCAACACTTCTTCATATCATTGTACTTGCCTCCTAATCCACTTCTTGCATTATAAGAAATGGCAAATTCCTTTTTTCGCTCTTTCCAGACATTTTGCAGACCTCAGCTGGCTCATCTCCTGTGTAGTCTCTCCCCATACACCAGCCATTCCCATCCACCCATTATTCTTACTCTTTTACTTTGTGACTCTTCTAGTTCCAGTATATCCTGTTTTCAGTGGGAAAGAATGGAGCTGAGGACAGCATTCCAGACATGGACATGTCAGGGTTTTAGTCTTCCTATGGTATCTCCAACTGTACAGAACTCAACAAGAAGCTGAGAGACAAAGAGCTGGTAGCTGAATTGCAACCAGTTGTAACCAGAGTAAGTCCTCTTGTACTGTGCAAGTAATTCTGAAAAACAAAGAATGAAATAAACAAAACTAGCAACCATTAAAAAGAAGTCCAATCACTGCAAAATAACAACGTTTTTGCCATCACCCACAACAAACCAGCAACAGAGAAACAAATTTGAAAAATGTTGCTGACACCAAGCTACAGTGCCAAATGTTGCCTTCTGCCTTACAAGATGATGGATGATGATTTTATTTCAAACTCCAAGCTAAATAGATTGGATTCTTGGAAAGTTAAAAAATTAATAACTACAATGCTTTTTGAGGGTGGCAAGTGCTACTTGGAAAAGTAAACAATGCAAAGCAAGTGTAATGACTAAAAGAGAAGGCAAATGGTGAAAGCAGTAAGGATGACAACTACTGATGGAGAACTATGGGAATGATCAACGTAAAGAAAAAGGTAGAATACTAAGACTCTGGAATACTACGCAAGATATCATCTCTGAGTACTGTCGTTCAGTCATCCTAGACTGGAAATCTGTGAAGTGATGATACTGATTGTTGAACCTTTGTTATAACAAATAAGTCATATTTAAAGTGCTTCCTGCAGTTTCAGAGTTGAAAATGTGTAGTGAGTTGAGTATCTAGATTCTAATTGTACGTAGATCAATCTTTCCCCAAATTCCTAGAAATTTCTAAGAATGTCTGATTGAAACTTGGTTATACCTTAATGACTTTAGCTTTAAAAAGCATTTTGAGAACTCTTAAGCAAGGACTAGCCATTTGGAAGAATTGTCCTTGGACTAATTAATGTTTTCTGGGTTATTTCTCAAAATAGCTTCAGGAATCTTCAAGGAATAGAGGCATTCTTTTGGGCCACTTTTTATAGCTATTTCTCCTGATTCAGGAAGGTCCCTTTTCTGTTCCCATCTAGCCTCCTTAGTTGTGATGACACCAATGATTGTGGGGCTGTACAGGGAACAGAATGAAATTAAGAATTAATGTATTTTTAATTTTGATTCTTTAATCAGGTCAATTCCCCAATTTCCTGTGCATCTCCACAGTCAACCACACACAACAAAGGAGAGTAAATGACTGTTTGGGGCCAAGAGAGGCAAGTAGGAAGTTCTTAAACTTGTGGCTCTGCTAGAAAGACTTTCTTGGATACACATACAGACAGGTGATATATGATAGTCATCTGTGTATCTTGTTAGGCCCTTCCTTTCTGCTAAAAATCCAGAACTATTGGTGTCATGATAACAGGTCCATATATTTTATTTCGATAGCTACTTAGTTGTTGAATCAGCTACCAGGCAGAGGAGTGGATGTGGCCATGAAATCAGTTAGCTAAACTGACCAGTCACTGACAGATAACAAGGTAAACAAGATCATGCCAAGATTTGTTACAGACAATTACACCAAGTCACAAATGGTAAGGTGCAGAAATTATTTTCAAATACCCAGTACTAAAGCCCCATGTAATAAATCACTGCCTGTTTGTTTGCAGACTTACTCATTCTTGTAACTATCTGACACTAATCTCTGCCATACTGAATATAGATATTAATTTAAGTGAGTTGATTCCTAGTTGCAAAGGAGAGGCAATACTTAACCAAGTGTGTCTTTGGAGCAAAGAACTTTCCAAGAAGCAAAATACTTCCTTAGTTGAGACATTTTGTCATAGGAACTATTAAGACTGATGTAGAAAAAAGAATGTAGTAGGATGTATAGCTACACATAACGCCTCTTCTTCCCTTGTCCTTCAAATGTGATGTCAATATTGACCAATAACCGAGCATTTAAAAGCCACCCAGAAATTTCTCGTTGTCTGTAAGAGTCTGAACACTCACTCTGCCCAATAAGTATGTTCTAAGGAATGATAACTGTGGAAAAGTGTATGACAATATGGGTAGGTGCAATACAATAGCAACATTTTAAATTACTTTCTATGTTTTAAAAAGGAAACAGAATGTACTTTCTGATGTACATTATAGATATCATATCATCCCATTAGCAGCTGTGACAGAGAAGATAAGGGGAGATTAATTATTTCCTTTCTTTAATGACTAGATTTATTCAATAATGGCTGAGCAGCACGTGTGACCATTTCACAGGAAAGAGAGGTGGTTAATGAGAGCTTCATTTAGACTGATGATCAAACAATACTGCAATAAAGGCATAAATTCAGAAGCTGGGATGTTATAAAGACAGGAGAAAGCATTGTGAAGTGTAGTCCAACCTTTTCTGTAACAGAGACTGTTGGATTTGGAATTATTGTTCTGACTATTAAAAAAAAGCAAACAGTTTTGAATTGAAAAGGTTTATACTGCAAAGATCATACCAGCAATTGTTGGTAATTGTTCTGGCAGCTATTTGGGAGCAATATTACACAATTTACTTGATTTCAAGTCTAAATTTGCTTAAATTCAAATTCCAATAAATGTCTCTTGCCCTGCTAGGTGTCTGGGTGTGAACGCAGGCAAATGGGTGTCTGTCCATTTCTGAGGAGTTGAGGGCTTACCCATCTCTTTTTGCCTAGCTTGGAACACCAACCAGGTAAGGTTATCTACTTTTTGCTTTACTACCATAAAATTGTCTTTGGCTTTGAAACTGAAGAGCTCTCTATTACCACTTTCTCCCCCACCATGTTGATACTTGACGGCTGTGATAAACTCACACATTCACCTTCCTTTTCATAAACTGAACAAATCTGTCTCTCTCAAATTTTCAGAGGCATTTTTTTCCAAATCTTTAATAATTCTTATGTCCTTTTTCTTGCTCATCTCCAGTTTTAAGGCCATATGTCTTAAAGTGAGAACACTTGCACTTGATACACCATTCCATCTGTTGACACAGCAGTGCAAATCAGAGACAAGATCTCCAGTTTATAAATTAACACTTTTCTATGGAGCATTGTTCAGGTGAAACTGATGTTCATCTACCTGTCCACTGAGATGTCCAACTGCTTTCATAGCAGTTGAGGTCCAGGCCGTAGTGAATACACGCACCAGTGTCAATATGTGTGAATTTCTCATCATGAATAACCCAACAACAGCTGAAGAGATTAGATTGTTGTGAATGACTGAGTAGAAGTGCTGAAGTAGGATTTATGGCTTTTTGTATACATCTAAAAAGATACTGAGAACTTACATTCATCCTGGTTTTAAAATTTTTTTTTCCATCCAAATTTTAAGGTCCTGATTGAAGTATCTTGGTTAGGAGCAAAAATTGCCCCATGCTGCCTCTCTGCTCCATAGAGACAGACACGTCCAGTGGGGTGTTCAGATTTTTTGGTGGGGTCTTATACTTTCACTCACCTTTTGTTATGTGTTAGATAGTAAGTATCCTAAAGGATCTGCATTACAGATCACTTCTTGCACTGCCAGTTGTTCATCTGTCTATTGTTATTAGAGAACAACAGGAGACAACAACTAATTTGTAGAAGGGCAGATCCCTGTGATTTACATGGAGGAGTGCATTAGCATTCAGCCTTTACTACAGTAAAATTTTCACTTATGAAGATTTTAGCAAAAAGTAGCTATTAACCTTCATCATCATGAATAATTAACCACAACATCAGCTGAACTTAAGATTCATCTCTCAGTTAATGTTTATCCAGACAGATAGTACCTAAACTGACCAAAACAAAACACAAAACCCACACCACACCCAGTCAATCTGTCAAAATCTGCTCGTGCCTGCAGCTGCATGAAACAGAATTGACTCTTTGAATAAATCACATTTTAAAATTATTTTTAGCATTTGCGCTAATTAAGATCCTTCTGTTCTTAGAAAGCTGTTTATTATTCAAAGTGTAAACTCTCTGGGAATGCTACAATTTTGGGACAGATCGTATGTGCAACTCAAAAGTGGAACAGAAATTACCAGAGAAAGGAGTTGGGAGAAGAACCCAGAAAGCAAGCTTATGTGCATATGGCTAGACATCTAACTAAAATGCAGCACTTCTGTGACATGCTGTCTTAATAGAAGTGCAGCAGGAGATCAAGAAGGACAGGAGCTAAGGAGCTGTGGACATCATGAGGGAAGATCAAGAGGCTTCCTAAGAGTAAATGAGCACTTAAGGTTCAGTTTTCATCTTGAAATTTTTTAATACATACATATAGGCCCTCCAAAAGCACTTCTAAATATAGGGTGGGGAAAACCTTCCAAGCTATCCAGCTGTAAATTCAAAGTCTTCTGATTTCAACATAGTTCTGTGCTTGTATTTAATCCTATGGTATAACTTTTGCTTGAGTTGTCAGTGCTGAAGGGATGTTTGGAAGCCTCCTTGGTGGTCAGATTTGATGGGTCTCTGCCCCAACGCTTCACTTGCACTAATTGCAGACTGACACAAAGGCAATAACATTTACAGACCTACAGAATTAATAATCATGGTTGACTCAGACAGATGTGCTGCCTTTGCGCTTCAGTCTGAGGAAAAAAAGAGAGGGCAATATGTGTAGGGGTTTTTTCTGTAGCTCTCCTGAACCAAACTTTGGCAATATAGAGAAGAAATAAAGGCATGAAAACGAGGGAAGAATTCTCTCTTAGTGAGAGAACTAATACAAAAAGAAAAAAAAAACAAAACCAAAACCAAAACCAAAACTGACTGAGGAAAGAAAATCAGAGAGTACCAGAGGAGCCTGATTGGAAAAAACAGACAGCCAGACACTAGTAAATTTTGCGTTCGGTTCAGTTATTGTGCTAACACTGGAAAACTTCATCCTCAGTGGCCTGCTTTTTCACGCTAGTTGTCTCTGTTCATTTATGAGCAAACAGAGATACTGTTCACCACACTGATTTTTAAATAGTCGTTAACAGGCTCTGGAGCTGAAATGTGGAAAGCAAGTCCTACTGCTCAGAATTATTGTTTGAAGCTGGCAGCCTTCTGGTGCAGATATCATCATTTTGACTGGCTCGCATCTGGAAAGTTTTCTTTGCAATCATAAAATGTGGACACGAAACTGTTTTTTTACCCACGGCTAGCTCCTGAAGCACAAGATGACTCTGTCATGAGGGAAAAGAGCCAGCACACTAAGCTGCCCCAAGTAGGCAAAATGTGACCTATAGATCAAACTAATGCAGGGAGTGACTAATAAACAAAGGAGCTACAACAGTTGTAAATAACATTTGTAAGAGAAAATTAATTGCTGAAAAAGTTATAGCAAAGTAGGATTTTAAGAAGAGTTTGCTTGGCAGTGATTAATAGAGGGACAATGTTCTCTGTGTGCTTCTGCTTTGATATTCAGCAAATACCTTGGAGCATTTGTTTTGATTTTTCATACTCCCCAGGGCAGGATATTCCAGGGTTGCTCAACAAATAACTGCTCAAATGATATTGCTTAGGCTGCTTGTATCTGCCAGAGTAGCCCTGCCCAACTGCGCAGATCCTTTTAAAAAAGCTAAGGAGGGAGAAGAAACACTTAAGAATAACCAAATAAGAAGTGCTCATGCCTGAAAACCAAATATGAGATGATGAAAACTATGCATAAAGAAAAGGTGAGAATGGACATCACCAGCCATTTCCAGATCCATATATGAGGAACACAGACCTTTGCCAAGAAAGTAGAACATTTCAAAATTAGTTTGGAGGTGGCCCTGGAAAATGTACATGCAGAACAGTTCTGCAATGACAGCAGGGGGGATGGACTGGATGTGAACTTACTGGGTCCCTTCCATCTCCAGTTTCTACAAAAACAGTCACCATTCTTTAGCAATATGATAAATATTTTAAAAATCATAGATACAAACTAAATAAAACATATTAAATAACAAGTTCAGCCAATTTAATCATGACTTTTCAACTTTTTAAACCAAGACAGCAGGGAGGAAGAAGGAACAGGCTTGAGATTTTTAGTCCTCTTTGTTTAAGGCTAATTCACATAGGACACACCTTCATGAGACTTGTTCAATAACATTTGTGGAGCTGAGTTGGAGTTGTTGTTGGATTGTCCTCAGTCCACAGGGCTGCTGGTTTTATCCAATGCACACTGGGTGCTGTCTCTCTCTAGCAGCCTTTAATTCAGATTTTGCTTTGTTTGTGTTTCACTCCTAGCTGGACCAGTAGATTTAATTTTGGGTGGTGTAATACCAGTCTAGTCCTTTCAGCATTTAGTCACCAAAAGCTGATTCCTTTCTTCATTCATGCACTGACCAAAACAACATCAACTGCCTTCCAAGAGCAAATCTGCTCCTCTGTAAGGGATCCATGTGTTGCAGATACACAGACTTCATGGTCCTCAGCAGGGGAAGAAGAATTTTTTGCTTGAAAAACATAGAACTCATTATCTGAGCACGTGGTGTATCCATAAAGTCTAGCTGCAGCGAGGGGACCTGTGTTCCATGGGATAGCCACTAGACAGTGATATAGCCACATCTACACAGACAATGTCAGCTTCACAACTCTGTAATATCCCCAGTCTCTCTCTAGCATTCCCTTCCAGCCTAACAGCTCAAATTTTATCTGAAACCCAGTCAAAACTCAGCTTGCATATGTTCCTTCTGAGTACTTAGTCTCAGCAGAAAGGAAGGCTTGAACAAAACCTTTTCTCCTATACAAGCCAAAGATGAGGAACATTCTGTGGTGGAGGTAGCCAGGGATATACCTTGACTGTGGTCAGCTTGTCCAAAGGAGAGAAGACCTCAGTCTTCTGGATTGTCAGCCTTCTTTTATTGTTGTCCAGCTTCTTTATTAGCAATAAAAGTAGTATAAGAAGTTGAGGCAGACATAGTCATTCTCCCTGTCACATACTTCCCTGTACTGATGTAACAATGGAGACCCTGGTTTAGGTTTTATCAGTATAACTCTCTTAGGGACATCAGGCCTTGGGAACAAGACTCGGCCATCAGTAACCTGGCTCAAATTTGGGCTTCCCAGGCAACTGGCTCAAGCCCCTTACATCCACACCCACTGTATTGAGCATACTTTCGGCAAGCACCAGCTGCATCCTCAGAAAGCTTTGTCAGAATGAGTATCAGGCTATCTAGTTATCCCATCTGACTTTGAACCTCGCCATTTAGCTTTTATACCTTCTTCCCGACCATTTCTTCTTCCCCAACCACATGCACACCCTGGATAAGGGACACAGATAAGCTGGAGGAGGCTAACTTAGAGGAGCGGCAAGCTTGTCCTAGCACAAATCCACCCTTCTGACTAGGGTCAGGTAAACCAGGAAACTTTCCAAGGCCTTTTGGAGAGCTGCCTGACTGCTGCACTTCAGAGCTGCAAGAGTTCTGCTTGGGAGATCACCTAAATTTTTGTCCAGATGATGGACAGAGTTGTCCCTCTGCAGAGTTTCTGCAGGAAAATGTTTCTGTGGGATTGTTTTGTCGTTGACACCAAGAGGGGACCAGCAGTGGGTGAACAAAACACCTGTATGCAAAGAGCAACCTTATAAGCTGACATCTGTCCTGTTCACATCAACACATGACCTCACCACTCCCCATGCCTTTATGAGACTCCATCACCTCATGACATTTACACATTGCCTACTCTGGCTATCACTAGGAAATTAACTTGGAGTGGAGAAATTAATCCACACAGGCAGTGTAAGATGGGCGTGCAATGCCATCCAACAGAGCTGTTATTTATAACCAGGTATCGTCAGAGGCATCATCAAAAGAATCAGCAGGCTAACATAACTTGTCCAACTGGACCCTAAAGGATAGTCCATGAGACCCTGATTGTCTTAATGCTGCACAATAAGATGCGTTACATACATAAATCCTCTGTAGGTCCAGCTGACTACAGATGCCACTCCAACCAATGATCTTCTCCAGGAGTCCTTCCCAGCAGTTCTGATGATACATAGTTGGAAACCATAGCAGCCCTGCAATCAAATAAAACCCTTGCAGGAAGAAAGTAGCTGTTTCTGAGGGTCTTTCCATCTTTCCAAACTCTCTCCTTGTTCTGTGAGACACCCCTTGTTGCTCCCTGAAGAATCTCCCCATTGACACCACAGGTGTCTTTCCATCACGAAAGATCTGCTGCAACTTGATGGACATACTTGACAATACAGCCTTTGAGCCTTTGAGATCAAACCCTTAAGGCCACAGTGTAGTAGAGGTGACCGCACTACCCTGGAAACCAGAGAGGCTTTTGCAACCTCAGCTTTTCTCTTCTTCACCCTTAGGTCTGGTGTTCACCTCAGCCCTTCCTGGCTTTTCCTTCTTTAACTGCTTGTGATATTTTCAGGAAATATTCAAAGGTGGTTTTGACTTGTAGTTTTAAAGGAACAAACAGCTGCATGTTCTCTGTTGTTCTGTATATTCCTTTTCTTTTTACTCTCAAATGTGCCTTTAAAGTAGAAGTGATCCTCAGTATTTGTTGGTTTGCTTCTTTCACAGGCACTGTATCATTGAGGTCCTAATGCTGTTTAGTATTGTGAAGATGTTACAGTAAATAGGGAACTAAATAATAGAAAGAATATATTTGACTTTTACTTGTTATTCTTATTTTAAGTGTATACTGCATATGGAAAAGGCAGGGAGAAGCTGGGATATAACGACTAACTCCCTAATCAAGTCACTATTGAAGCTGGCTTGGATCCAGAGTCTTTACTAAAAACGGCAGCTTCATCTGCAGAGAGTGATAGAGTCAAAACTGCAATCAGCTGTCATTAGCATGGGACTCAAAATGTTAGTGTTTCCCTGGTGTAAGGAACTTACTCCTTCTTCCCACTTAAATCAGAATAAAATGAGACCATGTGAAACAAAATGAAGGATAGCATGGGTTTCAAAAGGATAGCATGGGCAATTCTTCCTCTGAAATGATCTCTGGCCAGCTGTTTAGGCTATTTCCTTGTTAAGGGAGAAGTGTGGGTTCAGATCTGCTCAGACACAGGAAGAGCTGATCCTTCTATGTCCTGGCTGAGTTCTCCAGACATTGGGATTTGAGGGTGCCCTGATAAAGTGCATTCTGGCATTGTCTGCTTGAACTGCGCAGGTGAGAGAGCGAGACGACTGTCGTGTTGCTCAGGTTTAGATACAAGGCCCCCGAATGGATGTAACTTTAGTACTTTGACTTGTGTAGCTAAGCTAATGCGTAATCACAAAGTGATGAAATGACGGATAATGGGGTGCTACAGGTAATATCAAGAGAAATAAAAAAATAAACCCTTCTGTTACATTGTTTCCTATTTGATACAACTATGCCTTAAACACTGGGCCCCACAAAACCCAGAGCATAAATTCCACCATTGGCTAAGTTGGGGCAGTGCAACAAAAATTACAGCAATATCTGATTTAGAAATTTGTGGAAGAAGATCTGACATCTGACCTGGATCATTTCCCACTCTAAAAGTTCTATTTTCTTCCATCTTTTCTGTCTCTGTCTCTGCCCTGTAACTGTAGCTAGATGATTCCTTAAAATAATCAACTTCCTCTTCTCCTCCAGTTTCTGCACAACAAGAGAATAACCTTACAAAGTTTAGTTTTGTTGCCGTGGTAAGTTGTAGTCCTGGAAAACCTGACTCCAAATACTTGGTGTACAAAGAAATCCATACTGTTTCTTCAAACAAGAGTTTATTTTGATTTGGGATTCAAAACACTTTTGACTGCTGCAGGGAAGTCTTAGATTTACTTGGGTTCCTAAATGAACATTTAGTTTAAACTTTATAGGGAATTTTCCAAATTTATAGACCTTTTATCTGGAACCATCTTCAATTAAACATGATGATTAAGAATTAAGGAAGCTATTCATTCACCTTTGCATTCAGTAATTTTTTTTTTAATTTATTTTTTTTTAATCTGGAAAGTATGTGCGGTCATTTCATTATGATTGTGCAATTATACTGTAATAACTTTCATAAAGATGATGATCTATTTCTTAAAAAAATTAGTGTGCTGCAGTAGCAGTGGGAAAATAAAATTATTTTTTAAAATTAACTGCATCCTAATACATGAAAAGCTGTTTGAGGACCTAAGTCACTTTAAGTCCATTGATAATTCTGCAATAATACATGGACTAGTCATTAGGTTTCATGGATCTCCTTCAGAAGTAAAGGTCTCTGTCACCTCTTCAGGGTGAAAAATACAATACACTTAATATATTCTAAGTGTCACTCTCAACAGTACATTGCAACTCTAACAAAGTTTCTGTTGCTATTATTTGGGAAGATGAAAATTGGACTCTCAAGACAGATCCAGATCACCGGTGTTGCGCTGTAGAATGGCATCAGAACCTGAGTATAGGGCTGCATGCTACTTTTCCTTAAAAAAAGCATTTTATGACGTTAAGATATTTCACATATAAACTGTATGAAGATCCCAAAGGGCAGTGTTGCTCTCAACCAACACTGGCAGATCCTTGGACGTGAAAAGCAGTGTAACAATGTAAGTGCTAGCAAATAATGATGAAACATTTCATTCCCTGCATTTCAGTACTTAAGATCCAATTAAACTGGTGACTATAGCAAATCTGGAACTATACGTATCCTCACGACTGTACAGAACGAGCTGAGGATTTTCAGCTTCAAGAGAGATGGATGTCCGGTATCCTTACTGAATGGGGTTCAGGTACCAGGGGACATCATAAAGCAGAAGGCCACACTTTCAGTGTGAACTGGAAGAAGACCCCAGTCTGGAAAAGACTGAGCAGGCAATGCTTCTCTTCCCCACAGTAGTGCCCTGCTGCGGGGTTAAGAACTCGGGTGCCAACCTGTCGAGTGCCGCTGCACGGGGAAAGGCAAGAGCCCGGCAGCACCACTCGCCCCGCGGCCGTGCCCCGGTGCCGTGCAAGGGAACTCGCCCGTCGGCCAGCGCAGCGCGGCCCAGCTGCAGAAGGGCTCGTGAAGAGGCAGCCCACTTGCCAGCACCTCCTGGGTGGTACGCGCGATGCCCTGGCCGGGGGGTGCCGTGCCCGGGAGCAGCGGGGCGCGGGC
>VWZZ01002581.1:420614-487898 GCA_013399095.1 Psophia crepitans
CGGGAGCGGGGCCGGGGCGGGCAGTGCTCCCGCCGGGGCCAGCCCGCCCGCGCTGGGGGCTGGGGGCGCACGGGGAAAGGACGGGGCGCTGCCCGCCTGGTTTGCACGGGCGGCGAGGCGGGAGGGGAGAGAGAGAGCCCGCAGGGCAGCGTCGGGGTCTGGCTTTGGGGGTGCAGGAACCCGGAGGAGCAGAACCCCCGGCGAGGCGGCGTAGGGGGCAAGCCGAGGGCGACAGGGAGCCAGGGGCATGTCAGGCTGAGGCCGGCCGGCCATGCTGGTTGCAGACGTAATTCCACGGAGGGACCCCTCTGTCTCCCCTCCCCAAATCTTGGCCAGGGTGGCTTCTGATACATGTAGGATCAGGCAAAAGCAGAAATTTCCGTAGAGCTCTGAAGTGTTTTCTCTGGCTGAAGTTATCTAGAAATAATAGTGAGGGGAAGAACAGTAATTCATAACAAAACTTGAAAGAGCAACAGGTTGTTTTACTGAAATCACACGGCTGGGAAAAAAAATCACCTCAAGTGGTTCCTGATAGAAAACGGCTAATAGCAGTATCGTGCAACCGGTTTATAACACAATTAGGAGTTTTGTGAGCTCCTAGCGCTACTCAAAACAAATTTCACCATATGTCTGAAGAGAGATTCTAAAAACTAATGAATCTGTCCTTACAATCCTTTTACTTCTGTGGATACAGGATATGATCCTTAGAATTCCTTTCACATGTTTGTTTGAATTGTTTTCCTTTTTAGTGATGTTTTTCATACTTGAAGTGGATGGTCCATTATGCACAGCCCTCCTTCTCGCTCTCAGGCTCAGCCCCCCAAAAGCATCTCTGCGTGCCTTTCTGTGCAAACCTGGTGCAAACTAGAATTAACCCTACTGGGCACCCCGGGCTGGATTCAGAGGAGTAGGGGAAGGCAATAGGCCAGTAGCCCTACATCTCCCAGCCGTGCCCACTGCGGTGCTCCAGCTTGGTCATGTGCGTGGGGGAGAGTGGCTTTGCAGGCTTTTCCTGATTTCCCCTTTCCAGTAGTGTCTCTATCACAGTCAGGACTTTTTTCACCTCCTACTCGAGTTTCACTACCTGGTGTGAATGCAAAGAGGATGTGCTGGGAGGGGCAAGGTCAGGGGAGTATAGTGAGGCGTTGCTAAGGCTATTTCCCAGGCAGTGTAGTGTCCCTGAAAGTGTTTATGCTAATTGTGGAAATTAGAGGCCTTAACTCCTGTTCTTGATTTAGGCTGGGGCTGGGCAGCTGTGGACTGCTTTCACTTACTGTTCTACCCTTCTTGCCTCACCATGCTGCAGGACTAAGCTCTCCCTTCAATGAGGAATGCAAGTTCCAGCCCCAGGGACAGGATCCAGCTCTGTTCCCTGTGCAATCACTGGGGTTTGGTCCTTGATCCCGGTATTATGAAGTCTGGATCCATACATCTCTTCTGGTTGTAAGAGTGGAAAAACATAGATGATTATTAGGAATATTTTTGCTGAGGTTTACTGAGTGGTGGTGAAGGAATCTGATGGCTGTTCAAATGAAATACTGTTTGAATAACTAGCTTACATTCAATTAATGTAATTGAAGTTGTTGAAAAGTAGGTAGTTTTAAAGCAGATTGATTATGGCAGATTGGTGAGAAGACAGAACATCCCAAAGTAATTATTTTTGTTCTAGGACATGACATGGCTGATGTTTGGGGTCATCTATAAAATTATTAGGGTGATCCCAAGTCTGTGTCAAATCTGACCATGGTATTTGACACCAAACTGTCCTACCTGTAACCTCTCAAGGAGACTAGTGATAGAGTGGGTGGCATGCTAGCAAAATTTTGATGTCATTCTCAAAGTAGCAATTGAGCAATATTGACAGAGAAAATTGTACAGTTATCTCCTGTGCTAAACTGTATGGCTCAGTGAAAGAATTCAGATCCCAGGTCTGTCAGTCTGACACCCTTTGTGTCATTCTCAAACCTCAGTACTTTCTTGATATCTGATAAGCTTGTTGGAATTATCTTCTGAAATATAAGCAAAAATGCCAAAAGGGACAGTGGGAGCTTTTCAGTCCGCTCCCATTCCATCTGCATGTTGGTTGCAAACTGTTGCATCTACTGTTGGATGCAAACAACCTCTTCTGCACAAGTTGATAGACTTTCTCAGTCACTTATTAACTGCAAGAGTGAGGAATACTTTACCTGCACTAATTTCTGCCAACGATTGTAAGAACATTATTGACACTCAAGTAGATTGAGGAGGGCATTGACACAGTGTGGCAGCTTTAGTACCTAAATCTTCTCTGCTGGTGTATCAGGGCTAATGCTGTATTGCACATTTTTTGTTCAGCTGAGAAAGTTAGGATAGATGAACTACTCAGCTCACAAAATGTGAGAGATTGTAATCTTTTCATGCATACGTGAAATGCTAGTGAAGGCAACATGATCTAGTGTCTTAGTTGTAAAGTCAATTCCAGAACCTGTTCTGGGCTTGGACACTGACCTCGGGCAAACCATTTCCCTTCAGTTTTCTGGTTTCAAAAGTGGGGATAAGAACCATGCCTCACAGGGTCTTGTTAGAAATGTGTTGTTTAGAAAGAGGGGTTTCTGAAGCACGCTGGAATGTCCATGCATAAAGCTCTGCATTGCAGAGCAATGTCCCATACAGGGACAGGCAAAGCACAGGGGTTCAGAATTTTCTGATCCTTTTTCCTGTTGCTGGAAATAGGGTCAGGTGGACCTTATAACGAGATCCCCTGTGCCTGAAACTAGCTTCACTGATATAAATCCGTTTTGGAGTTGGAATTAAAACTTCATGCTGCTGAACTGGATAGCTTCTGTTTATTAATAGTTAGTTTGGGGCACTTGGGGCTGCTGTGTTAACTAGCCTCTGTCTAAAGTGCCTGCCACTGTGACAGAAACTACCAAGCACCTGAGCGAGTGTCCGATATGGGTATGGCAGTTAGTAAGTGCCTGGGTTCTGTTTTTTGCCTCTTGAAAAAGGTGTGCATATGGGAGTGGTATGGAGTTAAACACGGCTGTGACATAGCAGGTACGTATATGCAATATTCTCTTGCAGAAAGTGAGGGCCATTATGCTGTGTCCTAGAGTCTGGAGGTAGATTTGAACCACTGCTCCTCGGGACTTGTCGGAGTGCAAGTATTCATGGTTAATGGTGGCACTTCGCATGCTAACTGTGACCATCCCAACACATTGCACATGGAGTGGGAATTTGTGATGACAGACACAAAGAGAAGAAAAAGAAGACGGAGAAAAGAAAGAAGGATGTGGAAGGAAAAAGGAGCAAGGGTGGCAGTAATCCTAGCAAAGGGAACATTTTCCAGTAAGCAGTTCTGAATGTGATGTAAAAAATAACAACTGAAAGTTTTATTTTACTACATGGAGCCCAAATTCTTCCTTTGATCTCTGTACAAGCTTCCTTTTGGCATCTGTGGGAGATCAGTGGAGAGAGGGGAGTGTGTAGTCTTGAATTTATGATGCAGCCTGTGGACAGTCATGAAATGGAATTCAGTCCTCTCCAAAGTGTAACACATAGCTGTGAGTCAACTAGAAAGGTACACTCATGGTCCTGAAATAAATGATAAAAATAAATCTGTTAACAGACTTCCCACAACCAAAATGGTTATCTGAATACTCGGTGCATTGCGGCTAAACCGTTGGCAGCTATTTAAAAAAAAATTACTCAGTGTCCATGCTATTGTCTACAGGAATTCCTTAATAAACCTGATTTGTGTAACGGTTTACACAAATACACTATTTTTGAGACTTTTACCACTATTCAGCATCTAGAAACAGTTATTTCCACTTAACTTAGGAACACATTAAGTGACCTCTAATGAGTAACAATAAGTTCTCTACAACACTTTCATAAATTATGGTATCAGTTTAGTAAATTTTGCTGATTATACTTAGTGCTTGAAAATAGCAGTATGTGAGCTTTAAAGGACTGATAAGAGATGTACCAACCTCTCTGAGCAAACCAAATACACAGGAATTCATAGAACTTAAGATGGTTGATTTCAGGAATTTTTTTTGAGTGTTTGTCATGAATCACCAACATGTAGATCTATTCATCTAAAGAAAGCTTGCTTTAACTTGAAAGAGTTTCACATCTGATGCTTCTGTTTACTCATTGTGCTGCTGCTGCTATACTTGGACAATTCATATCTTAAATTATAACACTGGGAAATCAGGGGTTGTGGGTCCTTTACCCAAAGGAGTAAAGGAGAAACAGAACATTTAAGAGCATCCCAAAGCAAAGCCTAACATTAAAGCATCACTATAAATCATCCCTGCTATAAGAGGCTCTGCCCGCTTTCTGCCTTCAGTCAGCAAGTCCTTCCATCACCACAACACTGCTCAGAGCTGTCTGCTGGATTTTGCAAGCAGTAGGGCAGCTGACCCACTACTGTTACCGTTACTTGTCTCCACTTAGGAGGACATCTCATAAGCCAGAATAGTGATCGACGGTATGTTCTGCAAACAGAAAAGAGATCTGGTTCCTACCATAAAGCACTGGAGTTGTCTCAGGCAGATCAGGTTAAAGAGATGAAAGACCTTTCATCTTTCCATTTCCTGTCATCATCTCCTCAAGGCAGAGCTTAACAAATGTAGTCCTTTTCTCTAAGAAGCACGATCTAACCTGTATTTTCTGCTTTCTGTTCTCTGTGCTTGCTTTCTACCTTGTAATCGTAATCTTCTTGAAAAGTGGACATTTGTTCCCCATTTCTGTCTTCCACCCTTTGGCTCACCAGTGGTCTGGCACCATTAATTAAGCATTTGCTTGTGAAGTTTCTTTATCTGAGAACTGTCTGTACTAAAGGAAGATCACTGAAAAGAAGTTGTTGAAGGAATGTAATATTGTGGGAAGATTTCCTCCAGCCAGACTCCTGGGTCCTTTAGTACCTCTTGGAAGCATCAAGAGGGGACAGGGATGTGAGCAGACTGACTGTTTCAGTGAATGTGCAACAAATCTGTGTTTCTTAGACGGGCTGTTAGCGTCAACATGTCCAGCCAACTCAGGAGCTCTTCAGGAGCATCCACTCATGGCTGTGTTCACGTGGTCCATTGCACAGAACTCTTCACAGAGGCAAGGCAGACAGGGAAGTTGTGGTCTGGTGGTGATAGGGTTCATCAGTGAAGTTACAGATTAGGGACTGAGGTAGTGGGTGGGTTGTTCATCCAGTGTTCTACTTAAACTTTTTGAGAAGCCTGAGCTGAGCTAGAGCTTGCAGTCGGTTTTGTCAGCACCCTTCCCTCTTGAAATACACAGAGAGTGCCATTTCAGGTGCACAGCAGTATGCTGCCTAGCTTGCAGCTGCTTGGCCTCTGAAGAGCAAGGATCTTTTGTAGGTCCTGTGACAGGTCTGCCAGGCTGGTGCAGTTGTCTCTGATGTTTTAGCGAGGCATGGTGCAGGCAGGTTTACGTGTCTCGACTAGTGCCTTGATAGTTGGTACTTGTGGCAGGGTTTGCCTCCTTATTCCTGTCTCCTTCCACCTTCCATGTCACTGCTGCCTTTGGCGCATGCAATGCACGTTTCTCCTCAGTTCTTTGGCGTCACTTGAAACTCCATTGTGGGAGACCATCACTGAATGGGTCCGCATGTACTGCTCTCAGTCTGCTGTGGTAGCTGCTTTCAAGATGACCTATTTAGCTCTATGTGTTTTTACATATTTTGAACATATCATAACTGGTACTCATTAGGAACATCTGACTAACCCTCAGCAAGTCAGCTGTCTAAGCCCTGCAAGAGCAACCCAGTTTTCAGATCTCTCTGTTTACATTTTAGAACATGTTTTACATTAAGCCTTTGAAGAGGAATTTAACTAAGCTGGACCCAGTCTACACCCAGTAATACACTCTGCAACATGCAGTGTTGCAGCTGTTTAGATGCCATTCTTTCTCTACAAGTGTTTTGAAAGTAGTTTGAATTGTGAAGGTAGTTCCTTCCAAGAGACTTTGCACTGGAAAGACAACAGTCTGCTCAAAGGACAGCTAATCTATGCCACATTTGAGTCCCACAGGTATTTTATGTCTTCTGCATAGCCATATATTTTACAAGACTGTCATATTCTTGCACAAAGGATAAAATGTCAACCCCTGCTGATGAGTTTCCTCCATTCAGTGGCCTTCAGTTTAGGGAAAAAGCACAGATTTATAAACTGAGCTGTAATCCTAAATCTTGTGCTGCCTGTATTTATTATCTCAGGGATCCTGCCTACAGTCCTTATCTTACCCTAGGGAGGCAACTGTAATTCTCCTGTTTTATGTGTTAGAGATTGAAGGAACTGAATCCAGTTACTGAATACAAACTGGGTATAAAAGACTGATTTCTAAACAACAGAAATAGGTTCCACCTGTTGCATCATGATGTCCTTTAAATACATTACTCCATATCACACCCTTGCCTAAAGCATCACTATGAGGCCACATACAATATCACACACGTGGTGTGTGAACGTGTAAGCATGAATTCTTGATATGATTTAGCAGATTGTGCTGCTTTTACTTCCCAAGATAGTCTTAGGTTGAGTAATTGTGGCAGCTAGCTAAGGTACAATTACTGCGGCTCCCACTTCTCAGGCAGCGGTGTTTGCACAGTTACTGGTCTCTGATGTGTCATGCCCGTTTTCATTGGCCTTTGCGTACCTAAGCCTCTGAAAGAAGCCATCAATCTGAAAGCTCTGCTTAATCTTAAGAAGAAGCCTCTAATCTCCCTCCTCCACAGCTAGATCAGAGCACGTACTTTGAATATGCTGCCTGGGAGCTTTCAGTTGAGAGCTTTGAACAATGTCCATGAAGTGGTGCAGGAGGCACAGCGTCAATGTGCTGGCTTGCAGAGATCAACCCTTCAGGTTTAAGCAGCAGCTGGATGACACTTTTGAGGGTGGAAAAATCTCTGCGTCTAAAGTGGGTGATGAGTATCTCAAGAACCTTTGAGGACCTGAGCTTTAGTTCCTCAATCCCTTCCTCTTCTGGAGTGTCTGCAGCATTTATTTGTTTCACTCTACTTAAGCATTGAAGTTTTGGTTCACAGCCATGAGAGCTGGAAATCCTTAGTTTTAATCAAAAACTGAGGTTCAAATGAAACCATACAGTCCCTGGTCACCAAAGACACAGGTATGATCTTTGCTGAGTTTGTGCTCTGACCATGGACGCATCAGTAACTGTGGCCAGGATCTCACACAGACAGGACCTGTTGCCATATATCTGAAATAGCCAGAATTAAGTAGATTAGGTTGGGGAGTTGTTTTGCTGTAGTTATTTTCAATGCTCTCATAGAGTTTGTTTCAATTTTTAGTTGGGGCTATGAAGTATTTTATGAAGGAAGAGCAATAAAAATTGGCCACAAGGCATTCTTAATGGGAAACTGACTACAAGCATAAATATCCATACATACTGGTCAGTGTCATAGGTGGAGAGAAGTGCAGTGGTTGTCCTTTTTATTGGATGCCCTCTGTGCAGTGATAGAGCTGAAGGTACCTGGGTAGGGGCCTGGATCTAGTCATATTTCAGCACTTGTCAAACTGAAGTTGCTTTAGCTGAAGTAGGAATGTCTGACATATCTAATGTCATCAGCACCAGACAAGGTAGCTGGCAGCGCAGTGCAATGAGAGGTGCCGCAGTGGTAGCACTGACACCAGCAGCAGTGAGAGGGTCTGGAGCAGATGTGGAGACCTGACAAGAGGCAGTGGTGGGCTGGGAGTGCACGCAGGCACAGCACTGGCACTGTCCGCTCTCTTACAGACCTGCCTACGTGGGAAGAATTTCGTCCCCTTTGTGGCTGTGGGAGTGAACAGGGTCAATGGGGTGAAACAAAGGACTGCAAGGATGAGTGCTCCCCATTTGTTATTTGTTTGAGGATGACATGCTTCTCCTAGATAATGCTTGGTTCCTCGCTCTCCTAATAAACTACTTCGTGCTTTGTGCAGCAACGTGTTATTTGTAGAAATAGATTTATTGCCTGTTAATGACACTGAGGCATAGCACTTTATTTCCGTGATTATAGATGGAGACTATTGCTGGTGATAGCTGCATTTAATGATATTTTTAAGAACCTTTAGGTTGACGAAAGTGCCTGGCAAATGACACTAAAGATCCTGAGACAGAATATACATAGTCTTAGTTTGGATGTTGACATACTGTTCCGTGAACAATGTCCTGTGAGAAGAGACTATTGACAAAGGTTATCATCGAGGAACAGATTATTTTAATGACACTGTATCAAAATAATTTAAATAACTTACTCTGAAATTACTTCTTTTTCCTGAAAGTTTTATAGTTTTTCCAAAATAACTTTCCTATAAGCAATGCCGTGATATTGTTAGTGTTTGCAATTGTTTAAGTGAAATCTTATTCTGGGAGGTGCTTTGTAGTGGTCCTGTTTTCTTATTCACTACATCTGTCGGCATATTTATCAAGGTGATAGCTGTAATTACTAAAGACTAAAACAAATCTCGGGCACTGTGGTTTCTATTAACATTGCAAAAACAGCAGAGCTGACAGAGCGATTTGTATCCTCTCTCTTCATGTGCATTACCTAGAGAATTACAGACTTGTAATTGAGAATTGTTGACAGTTGTACTAACAAACTGGGGGGGATACAGAAGAGCGTAGGTGACACTGAGGGCGCAGTTTGTTCTGACAACTTGCTGTTGCTGTTAGCAATTTGCAAACTGGCAGGTAATTTTGGAGGGATGGCCATTAAAAACAGTAACATCTTGTAAATTATAAAGAATATACTTGCACGCAACACATGTGGAGTATTAAGATTTTGTTTTTATAGGCACTTTTTGAAACAGTCCTATGTTACATGGCCTTGTTTGAAAGCTCTGCTTGTAGTAAATCACAGCACATTGAAATAGCTATCTCAGAAATTAGAAAGGTTGGTTTGATTGAGCCAGTACTTGAACATACAATTCCAGACAGTAAAAACAGTTGACGACTGCTTGGCATCCAGATACTGTCTTTCATCCAGAGATCTGAAAGAGCTTTTAAAAATGTCTAATTACAGCATAATGGGTTCCCATTTTGTATCAAGGGTTATCAAAGTAGGAAAAATACACAACTATAATTTTCAGGCTCAGATTTCTATTGCTGGGCACTTACGTGCATATTATACTTCATGTTATTGATCTAAATATGGGTTTAGATGGCAACTTGCATTCAAGTTTGAAAATGATCTGATTTCCAGGCCCAAAGATGAAAAGATGGACTTTTTTATGAGCATATAAAGCATTTAAAAGCCTAAATTATTTTGTTTCTCACTGGGATTTGTGCTCTTAAATTCCTTTTTTTGCTTTTGATAATTTGTCTCTGACTTCAGCCTGTAGTTGCCAGCTAACATATCTCTATGATACTTACTCTAATATTACACAACCTTCTTCAGAACCAAAGTAACTACAAAAGTTATTCAGGAAACATTACAGGAACAATAACTAGGAAGGAAAAAGAAGTCATAATTCTTAGTTAAGCATGTTACGCAGCAGTGCTGGTGTGTACCTAACAATGCACATTTCCTCCTAAATGAAATATTTTAGGTGAGCAAGAGTTCACATCCTGTTGGGGAAGGGAATTATGACATATATAACTGTTAATTAAGGGAACACAGTTTCACTAATACAGCTGGAAGTGGGGTGTAGATAACTCAGGGCTCTAACCTTTTCCTTTTGATACCATGGACTGATAGAAATTGAAGATGAACACAGTGACCATGGGATCTCTCTGCTTTGCCTATGTACTTTGTCCATTTAAAATCTAAGTATTCTTGTGTTAATTTTATGGCATTGTTTCACCCAATAAGGCCATGGAGTGTGGTTTTTAAATTGAGATGTTTCTAAAATTCATAGACCTCTTTCCTCAGTACCTGTCAGTTCCCATAATGTTTCCTGTTCCTGGGGAAAACAGCTGTGGGAATTTAAGTTTGCCTTCTCCCGGTGGTCCTCAGTTATCAAAAACCCTGTTAGAACCACAGGCAGGTGTGTGATACACAGGGCGGTCCCATAGTTACACGGTGGCATACACAGCTGGGGCTGAGCCTCCCTGTTTCTTACTGGGTTTGGGCAACTGCAGAGATGGCATAAAACTATTTTTGTTTCACCTTCTCTGGTCTTATGCCAAGAACAGCTTGGAGAATCTGGCCATGACTTGTACAGCAACATTTACTTCTGTGTAATTGTTCGTTGCAGCACATAGTCCCTTCTCAGTTGAATGTTTAAACTATGAGTTGTAACAGATGCCTAGATTCATTGCTTTCTGCTATCTTTATTTTTTTATTAATAAAGTAATATCCTTATCTGCATGGATTGTGTAAATCTTAGAGGCAAAAAATAAATCCCTGTTCCACTGCTTATTTAGTTTGCAAAGCCCACTGCAGTCCCAACATCTGTATAACACAGTGCATGTTTACAGTGCAACTTAAATGGTTTAGAGTAATAATTACACATAAAAATATACAGACGTCCTTACTCTGAACAAAATCCATGACTGTATCAAAAGGCAAACCTTATCCCAACTCTTACTCACCATACCTCTTTTTTTTACTAAATGCCCAAAGAAACAGAAAGATCTTGTGGTTCCTCTGCTGATTGTTAAATGAACTATCCTACATACACTGTCTTCTTGGACCATTTCTTTGGGAACATTCTGCATGCTCCAAGACTCTATATAGATAAATACAAAATTACAGTAACAGCTGCCTGATACGATATTATGCTAGGAATATTGCATGACTGTAAATAAAGATTGCATGATAATGCAAATTTCAGCTAGCTGAAAAATCAGAAGGTCGTTCTCATTCATTCTATACTGAGGTGAAAAACAAAAAAAAAAACCTGGATGAGTAGAACAGTACAAATTTGAGTTCATGTTGTGGAGCTCAGATAGTTAATTCTTCAGCTCAGTTCTAGTTCGTGTGCTGCCATGACCAAAGTTATTGCAGCTCATTTAAACAAAATAACAAAATAATCATTCAGGTTCAGCTGTGATTGGAGGAAAAGCTTCTGTTCCCTGGTTATAGGATGATTTAATCATGCATAAGTAATCAGATAATTGCCAGTTGAATATACATAAAATTGATAGAAGTTTCAGAAATTTTAATTAACTTTACACAGATTTGAATATTTGTTCAGCAGTTTGTATCAGGAATGAATTTCCTTTACAATACTTCGTGTATTGTTCACTATTCCATAGTCTTAAATTATTACTAGTTTAGAAATTAGAAAGCATGTATGCAACTATTGGATCCTTTAAAGGTCACATGATATCAAGACAGAGAACCTTTGTCAAATGTTATTGTTCAAACAAGGGTTCAAACTTTGTCCCTACCTGCCTTTTGAGCATTTCACGTATTATGAAGTTGTAGTTATCTGATACTAAAAAAAGGTATTTAAAATATTTGTACATGTAATCATCAAATGAATGCATTGATTTGAGCTTGTGTCATAATTTAGAGATTATGCTAACTGGCACCACAAAACTTAATCCTTAAAACCAGGGTTTTAATCCTGTTTTCAAAAGTGTCTTGACGTCAGGCTTTTCAAGTCATTGGTGAATTTATGCTCTTTGGTGAGCCCAGCAACGCTTAATTTTGTCTGGCTAACTGCCTGTCAGATTCGCAGTCCTGAATTATGGTATATTAAAGACCTGGCAAAAGATTTGCAGAAAACAGATAAATGTGGAGCCACATAGTTTACCATGGGTAAGATGGTAAGAAAAGGTGCTGGGAGATTCCTCCTCTCCCCCAGAATTCAAGCTGTGTCCTCTTTTAATCTAACCTCTGCATTTTTCTCACACGGCCCCCAAATTTCCTATTGTCACTCCTTTCTCACATTGGTAAGGTCGATTCAGTCCTTTTGCTGCGTAGTCTCACCAGTGGCAGAGCATGTTTGAGCTCTGCAGGTGAGAGAGGTGTTGTTCAGCCGAAGTTAAAAGACCTGCTTCCGAGACCTGAGCCGTGGGGTCTGAGCAGTCTGCTGCTCGTGCGGGTGCATTCACAAACAGTACGGCAGATTCTCATGATTCTGTGTGAATAGGAAAGAGGGAGGCTGGCGATGTTTCGGATGTCCTGAAGGACAAAGGAGGGTAGGATTTGGCAGAGAGAGTGAAATTATTTGAATCAAATCATGGAAGCATCTAAAAGTTGTATTGGGAAAGTGTGGCCTTTTTTTTTCAAATATAAAGTACAATTTTGGGTTAAAAAGAGGAAGACCCATTTCGTAATTGAGTGACCTTAACCTAATGTGTAGGTGTCTCACTTGGTATGTAGGCTGTTCTTCAGCCAGATCAGGGGCAAGTAGTCTTGATTGGACTCCAGAAGTTGTGTGCAAGCGCCCACCTTGCCAATAGCACTGGTGGTCCTGAGCAGTGTTTCTGGTCTTTTGGGCTTGAAATTGGGAAAGGTCTTGTAATTCTTCTGACATGGAATGGAAAATATGTCTTAAGTTCTGACAGCATTCACTGCATGGGGAAACTTTTTTTGATATAGTTTCATTATAAGGGTGGTTGACCTGTGGCTTTGAAACTCTGAATGACGCCTATATGGTAAAGCAATACTTATTGGAGAGCTGTAAGCCGAATTTCAGGAGTACTTTAGTGCTTAAGAGTCAGAATTTTAAACTTCATAAACATTTGATTAGGCATCTACTGGGCTTTTCCAATGTGCCTGATCACCTAGGTCTTACTGGCTTCAGCTTGCTAGTCTGAGAATGCAAGTCTGAAGTGTCCATTGAAATGGCAAGTGACTGTTGAGTGTCATAAACTATTAGTATTTCTTTGATTCAGCTGCAGTCCAGTACGTTCTCTCTCACTGAATCTCCAGTTCTTCGTTTCAGTTGTTGATTTCTTCATTTTCTATTGTTACCGATCTTTGTAGCTGCCTTTATTCAGGAGTGTGCTTTGCTGGAGATACATCAGTAATAGGTCTGTATTTATGGGTCTCTATATATATTTATAGGTCTATATAGGACACTCTGGCTTAGGGAAAGCCAAACTAACTACAATAATTGATCTATTTCAGTGTGTGTCAAATACATTAACAGTAAATGATGCTTAAACAGATGCCTGTCTCAAGGCCTGAACTTCTTAAGGTGATGGACCTGTGTAACTATACTGGTTTGGAACCCACGTCCTTGCATATGACACTTAAGGGTTTTTTCCCTTAAAACTGTGCTGTTTTAAAGCTGCAGGTGAAGACTACTGTGCTTATTTTTACTGGCTGACATGATGCAAACTTTATTCAACATGGCTAGGTCCCAGAAGACACAGCATAGCTGACAGTTTCACTAGCAAGGCCAAAGCCAGGAACAGACAAAGACAGACTGCTGGGTTTATGTGATTCTAAATATATAAATACATTAAATACCTGAATATAAACATCAGCTTATAAATTCAGAAATATTAAGCACGCAAATATATAAGTAAGAACAGTGATGGTGTCTCATTCATAGTTCATGACAGAAAACACAATGACAAACACATGGTAAGGAGGACTGAGTTAAAAATGGCTCACCTTTGAAAAAGGAAAAGGAACAGCTGATCGTGGGTTTCTGGATTTCAGCGGCATTCCTCATTTTTTGTCTCCTACGTACTGTTTGAACATTGTCTCTTCCTGATGGTCTTAATGTGTGCACAAGAATACGTTCGAGGACACTTACCCAACTACATCCTTCAGTCAGAATAGAGAGAATATCAGTATGGGTTTTTAAAAACACCCTGGATATGATGTCAGTCAGTG
This sequence comes from Psophia crepitans, assembly GCA_013399095.1. NCBI lineage: Eukaryota > Metazoa > Chordata > Aves > Gruiformes > Psophiidae > Psophia > Psophia crepitans. Next base: position 434,353 of record VWZZ01002581.1, read on the forward strand.
GAAGATTTAAGCACCAGAGAAAATTTACCAGCCCAAGAATATAGCAGGCTTGCAAGAATTATTTTTTTAAAAAAAAGTAATGATGAATAGTCACAACAGTAAGAATATTTATTGTAAACGATGACACATTGGTAGAAATATGAAGTCCTTTTGCCTCAGTGCTTAAACTACTTATGACTGTTGGAGGTGAAGGTGGGACCTGAGGCAAGGGGTTAATTATCCCAGCTCAGTGTATCTTGTTCTGAAATGACCATCAATGGTTTCTGCTGGAGAGACAACCTGGGCAAGTTATGTAGAGATGTGTATCCATTTTTTTTTTCTATGTTTGTGCATAAACTTTAATGCTGTTACTGGGATGCTGTTAATCAAAATAACATGCTCTTGTAATATTCCCCTCTTACTAACATCTCACTAAAATAAATAATAGAAGTATTTTCTGTCTCTCCAGAAAGCTCTGGCTTCCTCTAAATTCTGAAGACACTTATTGTCTCTTGATACTGATGTTCCAGACAGAGCTATTAATGCTGAGCCTCCAGACACAGAAATCGAATTTACAGGCTCAATGTTTTAAGGCTTCAAAGAGCTGAAGGGTTGGAGAGAGGCTTGTATAAAATAGTATACTTTTCCCAATTTCACTTCTGGGAAATTAAATAAACATTTACAAATAAAATCACGAAAGCATTTTTTTTAAATTAGATGTATAACCATTAGCTGTTTATTATATTCTCCCACTTGCAAATTGTAGTGAAGAACCATTTGTCTTCCAAGAGTGTGGTGGCAAGGCATAATTTAATGTGTGTTAGGAAGTCTTGGATCCTTGGAGACAAGCTATAAGAGGAATATGCAGTATCATTATCATAATTTTGTACATAATAATATTCTGTTCTTTTATTTTACTGGGGAACAATGATTCAGTCTCAACATCCTCCATCCTCCACAGAATAGGTCAAAGCTAATTGTTCTCTATTTACTGGCTAGGGAAGCAGGTATTTCTTTCGCTGCATTCAATGTTGCACAAGAAGTAAATGAGCAAGAAATGAAGCTGGCAAGAAATAAGGCATACACAGTGAGCACTGGAAATCGTACTGATGTAGTTGTTTACTGGAGTACCTCCTACTACTGTTTTCTTAGCAATGTTTTTGTTGCTAATGGGTTGAGCTCAGAAAGAGGTTACAAATGCTAATGTTAGTTTTCTGCTCTCCTTGATTTCTTGCAGAATGACCAATAGGGGAGTGCTTTGTTTTGTTTGAAATTGTTTCCTTCAGCTTTGCAAATAGCAAGAGAGAGGAAAATGCTGTCTTCTGAAGATTTCGGAGCCAGCTGCCTTCACATTTTATGATTTGAAAAGGCGATTGTGCTGCATTTTTAGCAGGGCTTTTTAACAGTGTTATCAGATGTAATCAGTTAAAAAGAAGAAGCCTGGGTTGAACAATTTGATTGAAATTTGCTGCTACCAGACACTTTACAAATGTTTGTTGCCTTGACTGCTGTGATGCTACTTTTTCACTGCCTGTCTGGTATTTTCACAGGCTTTTCTATATTACAGAAATTCAGATTTGCTCAGGCACATTTCTGTGGTACACCTTGGGTTTGCATTTTCAGTAGTGGGAAGTGAGAGAATATGACTGGTTTTTCCACTGATAGATGAATTTTAAGAGTATTCCCTTTTCACTTTGTATCATATTAGGTATTTTAGCTGGCTACAAATCTGGTAGACTTGGGCTTAGCAAGGGTGCATTTTGAGCATTGAATCTATATGGTCAAAAAGAGAGAACAGGATATCACTTCATAGTGAGAAGCCTTGGTAGAGCTCAAGAATGAGTTTTCAGGTGCAGTATCTGCCCCTCCCCTTGTAACTGTGGGTAGCTCTCATAAAAGTGAGCTATCAATGAAATGACCTCTTGCTCATCTATATTTATTCTCCTTTTGAGGGTTTGTCTTTGCTCTATTCAGTTCGTAAGTCAAAACAAAGTATCACGCCATTGCTAACACTGCAGGTTTAGCCTGCTATCTGAACATCAAGCCAGGCTTGTTCTGCTTCACTACAGGAGCACCCACAGGAAAAGGACTCTGGATCTGGAACTTATCAGGGCTTTTTGTTTATGCTCGAGACAGGTATACATGTGACCTAGACTTCAACTTCTACTGTGCTGACACTATAGGAAACACTTCCCTTGTCAGTAAGTTGATATGTCAACACCAGAAGTAGCTACAGCAGTTGTAACTAGCGGCTACTTTTTTAGCTGGTTTTCTGGTCATGTTTTTAGATACTCTAAGAGGACTGCCTAAACAGCTGAAATACGCCAGCTCTGTGGAGAAGTGAGTTAATTCCTCAACAACCAAAGTTGAGGAATTTTTTGTTCTGCAAAAATCTGCAGCAGAATTCAGTGTCACATTGTTCTCATTTTGTGACAGTGACGCATCTGTAGCACATTCTGTACACATGCTGGCTTTCAAAAATGAAACTTGTGTTATGCCCTGAGGAGCTTGCAGTAAAACTGTCATGATACATACAACATCACATATACCCTTCCTTTACCCAAATACTATGCATGTCTTTTGCCCCACATTTACTCAGAAGAATCAAGCCTCTTTGAGTCATGCAGTGTTTGCATCCCTCAAAGAAGTATGTCTTATTTTTGGAAGATCTTGTAAATCTATCAAATCCCTGGATTTAAGTTTCTTATTTGCATCTCCCTGTGCAAGTCTAGGGAGATAAGAAGAGAAAACAGAGAGTTAGCTGCACTTGGGATTCTCGCCAGTCTTCGTGGGATGGAAAATTCCTTCCTAATTCCATATCTGACTTTAAATTTGACCCTCAGCGTGTGAGCAAGATAGACCAACACACGCACTTCACAAAAAAAATGATCCTCTGTGTCCTAGCAGGACACTGGTGCAACTTTTCCAGGGTCCCAGTCTAGCTGCTGCCAATCAGTGAAGCTTTGTCTTCCCTCAAGCATCCTAGAGCGTGCGGGTAAATTGGGCATCAGAAAAAAGAACTGTCCTCTCCCTCCTGCCGGCTGTCAACAGAAGCCTTGAAACATGAGATTTGGTTATAGAGTTCATCTCAATGCAGAGCCACCAGAAAGATGAGTATGTTGAGCAGAAAATACAGAAGACCACTGGTCCCCAAGGGGGAGTTGTAGTTTTGTATATTCCAACATTGGTGATCATTCATACATTAAAACTCATCTTCTACACTGCTGGCTTTAGTGTTTGTCTCAGTTCTTAACAAACAGTTCTATTTTATTATCTGGAGGACTGATTAAAAAATATTTAATACGTTCAGAATGAGACTGATCTCTGAGTGATGTCTTTAGAAATGACTCCACTCGTTGATATCATCCCTGTAACAAAACCTTTGAGATCTCTCCATAAACTCGTTTTAAATCTATTAATTACATTTTTTAAATTTGTACAGTCATATGCCTTGGAGAAGTCCATGTTGTACTCTATACAGTTGCCTTTATCAAGTCAGTGTCTCATAGAAAGAACAGTAGGGTTTTTTTGTAAGATGGTTCACATTAATTGTATTTTATCCTTGTTGATTTTTAGAAAGAGTCTCACTGATTTTATTATTGTATCCAAATTGATATTGGGGTACAGTGCCTATTATTTCCTGGGCCTTCCTTCTTTAGTAGTTATTTAATACCTAGATACACTTGCAGTTCTCTGACCCTTTGGAATTTTCCCAGTTTTCCATGAGTTGTTCAGTATCAACACTAGTGGTTCGGAGAACTCCTCATTGAGTTTATGTAAGACTCCAGGCCTGTTGATTTGAAAACATTTAATTTTAGCAGATCTCATCTCACATCTCCTTTTATTACCTACAGTGAATTTTGTTGTGCTGACGTAATATGGGATGATACATTCTCCAGCTTCATTCCAAGGACAAAACAATGTGCGAAGGACAAAATGTTTATTGGATGTTTCCGCCTTTTTTGGGTTGTCATTTATAGTTTTATCACCCACATCTAGCAATGGGCTCATGGCCAGTCTTAAGCTTTTTCTAGTATTTATAAAAATATCTTTTTTGCCTTTTTACTTCTCTTAACTATTAGTACCTTCTCGATTTTGTTTAATTCCCTCATAAGTTCCCTGCATATTGTATCTTAGAAATTGTTATTAACTTTTACTTTCCCCTTTCTTCTATGCTGCAAATAGGTGATTTTTAGTATGTTTTATTGCAGTCTTTTATCCCAGACAGTTTCTGGTTTAGTATAAATATTTTTGTACCTAGAATTGCATTTTTGGCCATTCATTGAATAGGCTTAACACTTTATTTTACGTCTCCCTTTTGATTTTATGCTACCAGTCAATTGAACTGACAATTGTTCTAAACTTTAAAAGTTTGTCCTGTTTAAAGCTCTAAGCCTACATTTTGGAACCACTCCTCTATTACTTATCGATGCCACATTCTGCTTGCATGTTGTAATTGTAACATCACCAGCATTGGTACCTAGGCAATTGCCAGTGCGAAGCAAGCACTTAAAACTTATAGTCCATCAGAAACAAGTCTGTGGCTGAGCTGTTTGCGTTTCAATGAGGAAGCTTTTATGTTACCACTAGAGCCCTGGGAAACGTAACCTGGCCACTTGACAGGTACAGCACATACTCTTCCCAAGAGCACATCCCCAGTGAAGAAGTTTATTTCAAGTTAGGAAGGAAAGTGTAATAACAAGCACTCAGGAAATGTGAGTAAAAAGTCATTAGGAGCAATTCCAGTGAGATTCCCAAAGGAAGCACGAGGGGTTGCCTGAAAATCCCTAGGGGTTTTTTTACTTCCCACTGACTGTTCGTTCTTGCTCCATGCTGTTTGCAACCCCTGCTGTTGTGCTAGTGGAAATATTTATAGGGCTGTGCTGTAAATAAAAGCACCAAAAATCAATCAAATTTTTAAAATGTGATCAATGAAGATGTGTTCCGATTTACATCAGGGTCGCCTGGAAGTTGTATCAGCCAAATATCTATTCTTGGAAGTCGTAATACCAGACTGAAGCACAGGATAGTATATTTTGTACCAGTCCCCAGGGCAGAGAGGTAAGATGGATATAAGTCATCCTTTACACACTGGCAAGTATAGCTTTCATGCTTGTTCCTTCTATGCTGTATAAGCGGTCTCAGCTCCAGCTTAAGGAGGCTCCACTCAGAGGTATTATAGGGCTCCCTGGGAGAAGAGGCAGTCCATTAAATACCTGGGAACTTGTTGGGGGTGATGAAAGCCCATGAAAAAAAGGACCATCAGAAGGGAAGGCTGTCCTTTCCACTACCAAGTACACTTTGGTTTTAGCTTAGGTGAAGGGGAACGTGGTTCATCCTCTGGTGTTGCACTTGTGGCATTGTTGGAGAACAGAGCCCTAAATGAATGGTCTGTCTTCCCTCCCTCCAGTTCTTTTTCTGAGATTTCCCAAGGACATAGGTACATTTTCGGGGGAGTTTATAGTCTGCCAGGAAGAATTACGAAAGTAGCTCAAGAGAGGGCAGGTTGATTTTCCTTTGATAGGAAACAAAATTCCTCCCAGGAGAGGGGAAAGTATGGCAAAGAAATGGTGAACAAACGTCTGGTTAATGGCATGAACTGGCGAAGGGCTCCTTCCATTCCTGTGCCTGGAATAGTCACTCGCCTTTCCTTGTTTCCCCTCCCATGTAGCTAACGAAAGCGCCCATTAACTCTGCCCCTACAGAGAACCACGCAGGGATGGAGTGAAGCCCTGTGGACAGGAGGCTGACTCCCATGGAATACATTACTGGAGGTGAAACGTGCATCCGAGTCTGGCCCTCCCCTGCCATCCGTTCATTTGCCACATTAATCCTGACAGCAGCACAACCAGTCAGCATAATGCCTTGTTATAAACAAAGACACACATGTAAATATCTAGTCAAGTTAGAAAATGTGGTCTGATTTTTTTTCTTTTCTATTCTTTTCTTTTTCCACTTGCTTAAATAAGCACAGCAGAACTGTTTTTTTATCACGCTCCTGCTCCTGCATTTTTCCAACCCAATTAGGCCATTACCAGGACTAAATGAGGCATGGAGCCTCCAAAAGTCACACCGTCGTCCCGGAGATGTAACGCGTGTAGCTGCAGAGTTGGCAGGCAGGTGAGGTGGCTAGGGCTCACCGGAGTGTGACCTCAGGTGTTTTTCTGTTCCAGAAAGATCACCTTCACAAAGAAGGGCGGGAAAGTCAATTAAAAAATTTTAAAAAGTGCTATGTTAATGAGGGGTTGCCGCATTGTGGTCAGATAAAATGTCTGTGTTTCTTAAGGATGCATGGAGGAGGTCGCTGGCCACAGTGTCTTTTGATTTCTGGACAGCATGCCAAAAAGGGCCTTGAAGACCGTGAAAGCCTTAGTGTATCTTCCATGGGTTCCAATATTAGTTTTTTCTTCTTTGGTCAAGAGCTCCCTCCCTGCCACAGCCTGTCCCCAGGTCTGTAGTGCTCCTGGGTGATCTCGCTCTGCTGGGGGACAACTGGTAGTCCAGTGACCAGGCTCCCTTTCCAGCTAAGGGCATTCAAGTCATTCATACCATGCCAGCTTGTGCAATAAAGCAGGATGCTCTTCAGCTCTTCATGACACAAACCCCATCTTTGCTTTTGTTCCAAAGCTGCAGGGAACTCTTTGTGCTGGATACAGAAATGATGCAGAGGAGGGAATCATCTCTCCTGCCCTGAAGCTCTGGCAGCCCTTACCAATCATTCTTAAATTATGAACTGGAAAAAATTATGTCGTAAGTGTCTTAACACAAGGGGACAAAAAGGGTCTATTTAGAAAGACAGAGACTACAAAGTCATCAAAGACAAGCCTGGGATCTCTTGCTTTATTTCAGAGAGGAGCTCTGATAGAAACATAATAATTTTCTATCATATACTGTTTTAAGCACATAAGGTTTTGTGTGCTGAAAGAAAATTAACACATGTGCTTTTGAGTTTTATTTTTGTACAGTGAAAAGAATGGATTAAGTTCTTTGCTCAGAATACAGATTAATTTAGAAGCTGAATAGCTTTCCTTGTCCCTACCTTCACCTCAGTTCTCCTGCCTTTAGTCACACTAAGCAATGCTTTAGTTACCAGCTAAACCATATGACACTTCTTGGAGAATATGGTAGTAGAATCTGATGCAATACTGAATTCACCAGCTAAATAAATCTGGAAGTGAGAAAGATACAATTCCTAGCCTTTTTCTGGTTTAAAAGAGTGATAATAGATCTGTTGAGGTAAATGTAGTCAAGAGAAGCCCACATATGAGCATTATTGGACATCTTCTTCTGGACCTAGCTGCAGCAGTTTGAGGTGTTATTCTTACATCAGCATGCTCTTCACCTAGGCAGTCTCCCCAGCAAGAACCCTGCTCTTGATACGCTTCAGTGCTGAATCTAGCCGATTTGCTTAAACACATCTTCACAGCAGTTGGGGCTAAACTGCCAGAATTTGTAGGAAAAAGCTAAGGTGAAAGCTCAAGATCTATTTTAATGACTTTTTGGAGCTCCTGATGACCTCCAATGGTAGTGCAATTAAAAAATCACAGGTGAGATTGTGGTATCTTAAGTATTGTATCAATCAAAGGAATTTCCTGCGGGAGAATTTCACTCAGGGATATACATTTTGTTCACAGGAATATGTTTGTCTCAGTTGTGGAAAGAAATGAGCTTGAAAAAAGTTAAGCTGACTTTTACAAAATGAGCACTGTTTTTCAAAAAACTATGAGCTTAAGACATTAACCAACAGATAACTAGTAGAGCTAGAAATGTTCCTTGTAAGACAGTAGTGCTGTAATTGTCTAACACAGTTTTGATGCAGGTATCGCTGGATTCTGCTAAAGGCAGGCTTTTGTAACAAATGGACAGCTGATTTGAATCTGGATGGCAATTTCCATCATCTTCATACATTACAGGGCAGAAAACATGCATCTGTAGGGTTCCAGATGAATCACTCAGATCTAAGTGGGATTATTGAAAAAAATACTTAGCTTGTCCTCCCTGTCTTTTACAAATAATCACTGAAAATTTGCTTCATACAAACTTGTAAATTATATGGTGCATCCCTGAAGAGGTGGAGCAATAGGGGAGAGCTGCGCTGGGTGCTTGCATTTTGCTGCTTGTCCGTACTGGCTGTATATCATTGGTCTGTGGTATCATCTTGCTGACGTCTTTAGTGGGGAAGTGCAGCCCCACAGGCCCAGCCAGCATTTCTTGGGTGAATAATATAAATAGTCATAACTGATAAACAAGTCCAAGCATATCACATTGATCTTCCCGTGCATTGCATAGGCAGATAAGGGTCACTGTTCCTGTTCAGGGGTCAGTGTGTAGTGTACAGTATTGTATTCCACCTCGTGCTAGCACAAACCTGCTCTGCAAGGAAGAGTCAGCAAAACCTGCCTTCTCTCACCGTAGTACTGGAGTGGGACATGTGCCTCTCCGTGCCAGTTACCTCCCCTCACGCCTGCATTTCTGCTCTTGATTTTCTTATCTGTCTATGTTCAGTGATTTTATGGATTCAGCGGAACCTCTACCCTTGCTGGAGTACAACATTTCTGATGAGCTTACCAAGACTTCCTTTACCTTGAACCTATTTTCCTTTTCTGGGGACCTCATTCATCCCTGCCTTCTTTAACAAGAAGTAGTTGTTACACATGGTATACAGGGAAAAGAAATAGTAAAATAGAAAATAATGTTTTGGTATTAGAATGAAAGAAGGAGAAGAAAGCTGGAGAAGGAACAATAATTATTCCATTTAGAAAATCATAAAGAAGAGAAAATTAGCAACGGAAAAATAGGGGAAAAAAAAGACATCCTGGGACAGCAGAGAACTAGAAATGTAAAAGAAAGGGTAGAAAAATACCACAAAAAATCCGTAAGGATTTATTAATAAATCCTGCTGGACTTAATGTAAAAATAAACCATCAAACACAACAAAACTGTTTATTTGTTTTTAATAATAGTATAAATGAGAATAGAACAGCCAGCTAGGGGCTACTTTGGTCTCTGATTCAGCAAACCACTAAAGTACATGCTAAGCTTTTAGAATCTACTAAATTTCATTAAAGTCAAGTCTCACTAAAGTTGAGCACATACTTAAGTGTTTTTTCTGAATTGGATTTATGTTGAAATTGGCTCAGAATTACAGTTGTCCTTACTGTTTGGTTCACTGAAGATTCTGCAGGGAAAAAAATGGGATCAAATAAAGTGTTTTGCTTCTGCCACAGAGGTTAAACAAAATCAAGTAATATTAAAGGAAATCACTAAGCAAAATATGTTTTTCCCTTGTAAGTAATTTGACAGAGTTGAATTAGAAAAAATATTCAACTCTCAAAGATGTATTTTATTTCTTTTTTTCTTTTTGCTAGAGAAAAGCCTGAATCGGCCTTGATTCAGCTGATACTCAGTTTGACATCTGTTGACATGGATGAAGCATAGTTGCAATACATTTCTGAAATAATTTCTGGCCACTATTACAAGTTGGGAAGCCAGGCCCCAGACAAAGAAAGTTATTGGCATACGGCTGCCCAGCCAGGCAGCAGGAAGAAGCAGGTATTATGTCAGGCATCCTTTCCCCATGCCAGCTCTGGGAGAACATCACTTTCAACAAAACCATACTGAATTGTTATCAGAAACCTGTTGTCCTAGTTTATTTAAAAGCTGCACTTCACAGGCAGGCTGACTTTTCTAGTGGCTTGCACCTAAGACTGATGCATCACAGAAGGTTTTGGAAAGAATTTTGCTAACACAACCCAGATTTTCTCCATGTTTGTTTATATGATATGAGCTTATTTGCCCCTACTGTTTTGCAAAAGAATGATCAAAAGCTGGTTGATTAAGTCAGAGAAACACAGAAAGATAATTATACTTTTCCTTATTCTCGTGTTTTTATTGTTATTTCATGGTCTCTGACCTTTCGGCTTGCTGACCAGCACACCTTGTGCTGGCCAGTCAAAAAGTGTGACATCTCTTTTGAGTAACACTGCACTAAATTGTGAAATTTTAGCTCCTTACAAATGACGGACTACTTTGGCATCTGCCCCACCACACTCACAATATTTCCAGCCTCACGATGTAGCACGGAAAAAGTTTAAAATGGCTTGATCCTGTTGACCAGTGCTTCTAACTTGTTATTTTCTAAACTGAAGAAGGAAAGAAAAATACAGATAGATGTAGGATATAGAGCATCCAAATGTTGATAACACAAATAGTTCCACTTTATTCTTTCCGAGGCAGACTACAGCAGCACGGTTTCATAAATTATGTTCTTGGGTTGACTCTTACTGATACTTAAGAACTGAGATGAAGCCTCTTTTCTGTTGCTTATAGAGAGGTGCATCTTAAAAAAAACACCCTGATGCAAAGAGCATAAAACAACCATATTGTTTTATGTGCATGCCTAACAAGAAAGAAGGACTATGCTAGGGGAGTAGAGCCCTCTTGTCAACCGTGGAGGTGAGACAGGAAGAAGATAGATTAGGAGCTGGGAAAGATTACCTATGCAGGGTTGTTCTGTAGAGCAGTGGACTTCTGTGGGCTGTGAACAAAGCGCCCATTAACACTTCTGTATCTTCTAAGGCCAGCCCCAGAAAAGCTATTAATCCCACAAATTAGGAACTAACAGCAATTCAGTTGGGTGACACTTGCTGGCAAAGCTTCTGCATTGGATGTAGGAGGAAAGATTTGCTTGAGATGCAGGAATGTAAGGTACCCTGAAAGGCACACAGGTTGAATACCTGGCTGTTTCACGTCCTGGCAAAAGTCTGAACTAATCATATTTTGCAGACAACATCCCAGTGCCATATGCACCATCCCACAAGGATGTAGTGTCTTCATTCTGCAAAGCACCCCACAGGCTTTCTTTCTCTGTCTGTCCATCAGGGTCTATTCACTTCCCAAAAATATAGGGTGGGGTAAAATAGCTGTCACTGGAATGCATGCTCATGAGCATGGCTGGTGGGACTTTCTTCAGAAACAAGGAAAGTTAGGGAAACCAATTTCATAAAAATCACTTCCTGTTTTATTGCAACTGTTAAGGGTCTTAATCTCCCCTGTACATGAAGATAAAAATCATTGAAACTACTGAGGAGCCTTAGGCTGGTATTATATCTAAGGCATCTTTTCACCCACTTTAAATAATGTATAAGATGGTACATTTTTAATAGGAGAGGTAGGAAACAACCAAGTTAGTAAACCATGACACAGCAAGAGGAGGTCAGAGGCTGGAATTTGGAGAGGCAAAACAGGACAGCTTTAAGATATAGACCAGATGGATGCCCTGGTACCTATATTCTCTAAAACTGAAATTGCTTGAGGCTCTGTTGCAGATCCCAACATAAATTAGGGTGGTCAATAACTCGTTGGTTTATGGCAATTTTTCAAAAGGCTGCAGATGGGCTGCTGTGCCTCTGGAGCTCCCTAGGACTTGGAAATCCCTCCAAGCCTTGCTGTTCTGCCAGCTCCTGTGTGGTGCTGTAGCTCCTTAGCATTTCTTAGCCAGTTCATTAAGCAATCTAACAAATTTGTCACATGTTGTTTCTTGTCTAGTCATTTCCCACTGAGCACTGGGGGTGCAGCAGAATGCTTTGCTTGGTAGGATGCCTTGGTAACCTCATGCATTTCAGTACTCCCTTTTATGTATACACCCATGCACTTTTGCTGCACTTGTACTGAAGAAGGCACAGGACTGGAAAGATGAGAAGTTGCAGAATTGGCTTATTCCATTCTGGTATTTGTTTCAGAGCTTTGTGATATATCTTGCAGAAATGAGCTTTAGCTACTATTGCAGAAAACTCTTAACCTTCAGAGGAATAAAAACAATCATGCTTATAAGGCCCTTAGAGCTGCTTCTCAGGCATGCCTGTGTAGAAATGGCTCCAAAAACACAGGTCACCCTCCACATAGATTTCTCCCAAGCACACACTACTCAGAAACCACTTACAGCTCTGTGTCTGCTGACACACCTCTGTGTCTACTAATGCTGTTCGCTGAGTGCATTCAATGAGTCTCTAAGGTATTTTCTATTACCACTTCTGTTTCTGTTTTTTGCTTCCCACCATCAGCAAACACAGAATTATTTCCACAAAGGGATATCAGTTCCCAGGACCCAAATCAGGGTCAGGGATTTTGAACATGATACTGATGCAAGTTACTTGAAAAGTGTTTATGGGAATCCCAAAGTTAGATACAGTTCTGACTGAGAGGTGGTTGATATAAAACCATGCAATCCCAGGTACATTGGCATCTGATTGTGTGCACTTCATGAGCCAGAGCTGAAATGGGAGGAACATCAGAGGCTTCGTAATCTCATGTTAAATCCACACATGATAAATGCTGCCTGTGGGCAGATGTGGATCTTTACCTGGTTGTGCAAGAGCTAGGAGCTGCTGCTGCTACCACCTAATTTGTCTGAGCTTCCTTGAAACAAAGTGTTGTGGTTATTCCTGGCTCCTTTTTCCATATCTGCAGTTCCCCAGAGGCTCAGACCTCAGTCTGTAATAGTTTAGGCTTCCTTGTTCTCAAGTTGCTCTGTTGAGCAGAATATCAGCAATGATACCCTAGGCATATTTCTGCCACTCAGTTTGTTTAGTAGTGCTAAATATGGATCAGGGTGTGACTCCCCACTCTTTCATAGTGGGCTTTTTATTATTTGGACATCAGTCTAAATTATTCTGACACTTCAGGAGTAAAGAAAAACTAATTATATGACCACTACATGAAAATAATGTTATAGGTCCAAAAATTCTAGAAACTTAAATGGTAATTCACTGACAAACGTAACAATATAGGGCGTATCAGGTGTGACAGAATTAAATGTGATACAGTTGCCTGGTTTACGATTTTATATTTTTTTAATGTTCAGTTTATCTTGAAGAATTGAGGATGTTACTCTAGGACAAGTACTTAGGTTTTTCATGGTCAACTTAAACATATTCTTAGGCCTAATTTTCCTTCTGCATGCTATTCCTCCCAGGGCTAAGAATATGGCCTTCTTCATCTGAACTGCCTGGGTCTTGTTATTTACAAGCTTCAGCAGCTTCTTCAGTTCCATGGCTGATTTGTATGCAGTATTTTTGGCCTCCTCTTAGCTTTTCCAATGCCAAGTGTGACTGTAATGTATCTTTTTTTTTAACATAGGTTTTCTGTAGTGTAATAGGATATTAGCATCCTGATTACTGCCAGCAAAATTCCATCTATAACAGATAACAACCCTTTAAACTAACAGCAGGGCATAGAAATACTGTCCTGGAGATCCTGTTCTGATAATCTTGATGATTTTGTAAAGTCTCATTATCAGTGAAAGCTCTAGCATTCACCTTTTTATTTAGTTCAAAACCAAGTGTATGGGTAGTGTTTTTGAAACAGAGTCATTATTCTAGATCTGAATTTTGCTCTGCACTCCTCTTGTCTCTGAACTCTCCAAACTTTTCTGAGGCTGAGATTCCATTTCCCAATCATGCTATTTGTCAAGACAAAAATCTCCCTATTTTGGGGAGCATGGTGTGTAAGAATTGTCTCTTTCTGCATTGGCAGTAAGTCCTTTGTAGTAATTTTCAGTTAACACTTGCCTTCTTTAAAGACAGAACAATTTAATTTCACAGACGAAGTTCAGACATAGCTTCTTCGTTTGAGCACACCAGCAGTCTGGTTTGGACTGCATCTTTGATGCACTCATCCCTCATTTTGACCAAAGAGATACAAGAAGGCTGAGCTAATGCTTGCCCTGGTGACATAGGTAAACGATTTACTTTTTCCAATATTGTCATGGTACCTCAGCACTAGAAGTCTGGTTTGATCTCAGAACTATGAAGACTTATGTCCTGTGTCCATTGTCCACTTCACAGAAGTGCCCTTCTTTAGCTGCCTTGAGCAATGAGATTGGGCACAAAGTTGACCACATATATCCTCTCTGATTTCTCTTCTACCTGAACCTCTTCCTTGTCTGTTGAGTGCAGGTGCGTTGCTCATGGCTTCAACCTTACCCTGAACAACCATATGCCCTGTATTAATAAGAGAATTTCAAGGTACAGTAGGATATCTGCTGGGGAATTTCTGTCACTTTAGCAAATTACAGCTATATGTTGGAGTGAGCCTTAATGAATCCCAAATTTAAAAGCTACGAAGAACCTAATTATTTCATCTGGCATCTGCATGACACAAGGTATAGCTCTCCAGCCAGTAATTATTTTGTAAGATGCAGAGATCTTGACTGAGCTATGCTGGACCTTCTAGAAAAGTATAGAAATTTTGAAACTTCAGCAAGGAAAAGCTGAAGAGGGAGTGCTCAAGCATTTTCTGACAAAGCAGCATTTCTGTGGAAGTCTCCTGGTGGTGCAGTGCTTTGCTGAAATGCGGCTAGAGTTCCCACAAGCTTTTCTTTGTGCTCAACAGTCCTCAAGGGGTGGATTCGCAGCGTGGCCCCTCCAAACCACCCCTCACCACAGCTCTAGGGCAACTTCACCTGGCTATGCTGGCCATGGGACATCCAGGCCTCTCAGAGGCAGGACAACCCTGCTGACTAGGCTATGTGGGAGTTTTTTGCGGTCTGGGACAGCCCTGTTGCCGTGGCTATCATCAGGAATATTCCCCAGCTCTGTGCTGGAAAAAGGTCCTGAAAGCCCAGGAGGCTCAGCGGAGCTTGAGCATGTCCGTTCCTTGTTGGCATCCAGGCTGATCACATGAAGCTTAGCAGGTTCTACCTTTGGGCTGAATGGGAGGGAAAAGCTTTTGGAAGATGAGAATTTCTTGTGAGGTTTCATGGCCTTGTGGATATAAACATGCTCACTTTTGGCTTGTGTTCGGCTGATGATCTGCCGTAAGTTAACAATGTCATGCTGTTCCAAAAAAGACAAGTGCCATGCTGAGATGAATAAACAGGGCTGTAGCCTGCAAGACACATGAAGTAATCCTACCGCTCTGCTCAGCACTGGTAAAGACCCAACAAGGACACTACGTCCATTTCTGGGCATCAGTCTGCACTAAATGTGGAAACATGCTGGAGAGAGGCCAGAGAAACGAAGTAAGAATAATCTGCGATCAGGAAAGCATCTTTTTGAAAAAAGATTAAATTAATTTCATTTGCTTGGTCAAAAAAAAAAAAGAGAGAAAAAGGGGAGGTGACTTCAAATCCCAAATAAGGCGACTATGAGGAGGGAGGCACTGGACTGCTGGTGACAGACAGAAGACAGGTTTGAGTTGCAACAAAAAACATTCAAGTTAGATGTGAGAAAACGTTTGCCTCAGTACGAACAGAGAAGCATTGCAGTAGGTCACCCTGGACATCTGACAGGTCTCCTGTCTCACAAGGTTCTAGAGAAAATGCACCGGGAATGGCACAGCTATTGCAGAGCCCTTCTTGGGTAAAGGACCAGGCTGCGTGATCTCTTGAGATCCTTTCCAACCCAGTTATTTTAAGAACTTGAGCAGCTGCTGTTTAAAGTTGTGGTTAATTACTGTTTGATTAAGAAATACTTTGTAAGTCATATATGCCACGAGTGTGTCACTTAGCTTCTTTTCAAGCAATGAACAAAGATTTATTGAACATTTCTGGCTTTTCTGCATGATTCCTGACAGCTAAAACATTCATTCAGCTAGTAAAATGGCATCAGTTGCTGCAAGTCTTTCAAATGCCCATGCCTGTACCCTACGTACCTTCCCTCCCCACTCAGGTACTGTTTCTGCCATGACAATAGTGGCCCGATGTCTCCTCATCTTCCTGGAGCCACTTTAAGTTACTTCACTGAAGCTTAAGTGAGATGACTGCTATTTTACTTCCACTTTCAAGAGAGTTCAAAATCAAAACATCTGACAGTTACAAGACAGAGGGAAAAAAATTAAAGAATATTTTAAAAGGAGGGAGGGATTAAAAGTAGGACTGTGTCCAAAAAAATGGAAATGTCAATACTTATTTTCTATATTTTTCTTGCAAAAGACATCTTACGGAATTGTATTTGCTGAATATACATACAGGGAAAAGATTTTCTGCACTGAAGAGCTTATAATCAAAGGCTTTATGTGCTACTACTAAATAATGTTTTAAAGGTTAAAATATTTTCAAAGGAAAAAAATAGCACTGGATTCCAAGCTTCCTTCTTAATGCAGTTGCTTGTTAATTTAATCTTTTTAATTTATTAGCTGAAAACTGCAGGACCACAGTAATTTGTTCGATTACCAGTCCAATTTCCACCTGTATTTTGCTATGTTTTGATGTCTTCAGGCATGCATTAGCAGGTAATTCAATCTTTGGCTGCATAACGCTTTCCTTTAATAAGGAAGAGGCCCATAATCTTAATCCAATTAAAAAAAAGAGAACTGAAGGGAGATTTGCCACAACAAAAGATGGTCCTGGAGGATATTAGCTCTTGGTACTGGCAGCAAGCTAATAACTGTTCATCAGGAAATCAGTATCTTCAAATATTTTCATCCTCAGGCATGGAAAGCACTTGAAAGCAGCTGGGAGACCTGTGTTTTATATTAAATGAGTTGGAACACTTGGTGTCCCAGCTATAGGAGGTATTTAAGTATGGAGAGTTGTAAATTTTGACACTGAGATTTACAAGAAGCCGGGCATACACTTATTTTCGCTCTTTTTTTAATATCTTACGGGGCATCTGCATCTTTTTGCACCAGTGCATCTTTGCAACTGAGGGACAGAGGTCCTCAGTTTGGGGCCTCAGGGATGTGATTTAAATATATACACAGCCCATCTTGTTCACAGACAGCACCTCTGTTATTTAAATTCTGTGTCCTGTCACTGAAGCTAGTTCCAACTTATTTGGGAGTATATCAAATATTACCCTATACCATGAATTAATAACTTTGTTTTCATTGTCTAATCCCTTGTCGTGAAAAACACCTTGGAGCACTGAGTGCTGTAAATGCTGGTTTAAAATGAATGCTATTTTACCAGTTTAGATCTTTCAACTTTGTCTACTGTGAAAAGGAGAAATAAGAGCATGAATTTACTATTTCTAATACTTCAGCCACATACTGTGTGGTGGCAAAGAGTGGTTCCCTAATATTCAGCAGCATCAGCTCAAGCCCCTCCACAGCATCCCAGCAAACTGAATTACATTGTCTATCTGTTTATGATGAAGATGGTTTTCTTTTTCATAAGCAAAGCAAAGCAAAGAACCCTGAAGGAATGAAAGAAAGCCTTATTAAAGGGAAAGCAGAGAAACAGAGTTATAAATCAGCAGGCTGTGATCTCAAGCTCACTCTTCCCACAGCAGGTGGGGCAGTCACTGATCCCATGCCACCTTGGTCAAGTCCTATGCACGGTTCCTTGCCCAGGGTCAGGGGACCCCATCGCTGGCCACCTCCATCTCTGTCCCTGAAGGAGCGTGCAGTTCCTCAGGTCTCTTTGCCAGCTGGGAGGGAAGCAGGGAGGGGATGCCCTAGGCTAGGTAGCATTAGCCAGACCATCCCATCTCTTTGCAACCTCTCTTCAGAAATAATTCTTCCTGCTTCAAACATCTCACCTCTAAGTACTGGCCCCACCTGTGCTGGCCCTTACCTCAGTACACTGTATCAGATTTTTTTCCCTACCTCTTTTGTTTTTTCCTAATGAAGACATGAAAATCCAGACCCCTCTTCCTCTTGTTTCCTTTCCCAAGGACTCTTCCCTGCTCTCCTGCAAGGCTAATTGCTGACTGGGGTGACTCCTCAGCCCTGGGATGACCTCCCCAGCCTGCCCTTGGTCTGGGCACAGCAGGGTTTGTCCATTCCTTACCGGATGTGATTAGCAGCATTCTATCCTCAAACCTGGCAGTATTTAAACAGGAATGCTCTGCCTCAGCATGACTGCTGTACCCACTGTGCCAAACAGCTTCCCTGGTCCTCCCCACTCTCTAGCAAATGCAGACAGAGGGCTTCACACAGAAAGTGGCCTCTGGCCAAAGCTCCAGGTCGCTCTTCTTTCCCTTTGCCCACAAGTGTCAGCCATGAGCTCTTGCCTGTCGCATCAGGCTCCGTGATCATTTCTGAACTTTTCTGCTCCTCCCTTTCCTTCATATCCTCTCTTAATTTAAATAGTGCCAACCTTTCGAACCATGAAACTGGTTAGACACGCAACTTCTTTGCTGGCTTTCTGAGCTGCTTTCGTATGTGCTGTATGCTACACTGGACAGGTTCATCTGAGCCAGCACTATCTGCAAGCATATTTAAATTGATTTTATTAATACAGCTGCATTACTTCCCAGGTTTTAATCTCACTTTGCTACCCAGGAGAGCATTTTACTTGCTTTTTGGCTGCTATTTCTTGCCAAATTGTCCAGAGGAGGACCCAATTTTGGCCTATTGTCATTTTCTTGTGACTGCTCATTCTGGAACATGCACAGAAGCTAATCAAAATGAGTGTAAAAATATATTGTTCAACTCATAGTTGCTTCTAAGAACAAAATCTCCCAGCATAGCATTTCATGCCTGTGCCAGACAGAAGTGGTGATTAAGCAGGAGATGTATCTACTCAGATAGATCAACGAAGCAGGCAAGGAAGCAACTGCAATCAGCAGTGGAGCATGCTGCTCCACTGAAATGTGTCATTCACACCGGGACCACCTGGACCAGAGCTCAGTGACAGACCTCACTTCTCAGCCCCAGTCTCTCACAGACCATTTGCAGGCACCAGTGTAATTCACATGAGGCAGCAGATAGCAGGAGGGCTTTGTGAACCAGGACAGAATGGAAAGAGTCTGCAGCTGACTGCAATGATTGCCTTTCAGTAATTCATCCCATAGGACCTGGCAGGCTTAGCCTTAGCCAAGTGGAGAGAGAGAACATCAGCCTAGAAAATGTCTGATATGTTTTTTCTTACCTTTTTTGAATCCATAAGTGGTGGGATGAAGATGACTTTTCCCTAGCTGAAAAGTGGTAAAGTGTTTCCTTCCTTTTTTTTGGTTGGGCACCAAAGAATCAAGAGCTGCTGTCCCTCTGCTGTGGAACATGAGAACCCAAAAGCTCAGGGACAGTTTTCCACACGCTCACTCATCGTGCTGTTCTGTCACTTCCTAGTCCTGGCTCTGGTTAAAGTTCTGTCATCATGGTATCAAAGGGCCACATGCCAGTACCAGAGGCTTGTCAGTAAAAGGTGCCAGTCAGATTTTAAGACAATGTGCTCACAAGTGCTGGACTGTATTGCACCCTGGCTAGAGCAGTGTGACATAACTCCAGTGGTTTGCCAGAGGAACATCGCAAAGTCATTTCTGACTGCTAGTGTCAGCAGCGGCTGGGCATTTCATGTCCGTGTTTCAGATTTTGAGGACAGTGTTGAAATCACCACTCAGCAGTAGGAACCTAACAGTCAAGTTTGTCCAAAATGGGAGTTTCTGACTTTGGATTGAGTCATTTAAACACTGCGAACCTGAAATACCTATTTTTTTCATATGAAAACCAGCATGTTCCTACAAAATCTTTCAGTGTGACTCCATGTCTCCTGGTACAAAATTGTTTGCTTAGGTGTATTTTGATCTCTAGCCAAAGATTTGATTGCCCCTGCAATAAAAATGTGCTTTGTCAAGCCAGGACCAAAGAATGGTGTAGAGTGGACCCACCACAGAGAAGTTCAGTGTATGCCCAGCTATCTAAGTGTGTTGACTGCAGAGGCATGAGAATGATGTGAGCTTTGTCTCTCTTCTCCCATTGACAGCTGTGTCTGGACCTTCATTTTAACAAAAATGGGTGAAAGATTTGCAAATCCTTGTCGGTCATAGAGCGTGCATAATCATTAGGGCTGGCTACTAGAAGAAGCCCCATGATCACAGTGTTTCCCTGCAGTAGCTCCTTTTTTGACTTAGCGTTGTGGTTTTACCCCAGCCAGCGGCTGGGCACCACATAGACGCTCGCTCAGTCCCCCTCATCGGAAAGGGGGAGAGAATCAGAAGGGTGAAAGTGAGAAAACTCGTGGGTTCAGATACAAGAGTTTAGTAAGTGAAGCAGAAGCTGCGTGCACAAGCAAAGCACAACCAGGAATTCATTCCCCACTCCCCACGGCAGGCAGGGGTTCAGCCATCCCCAGGACAGCAGGGCTCCGTCACGCGTAATGGTGACTTGGGAAGACAAACGCCATCACTCCGAATGCCGCTGCCCCCCTTCCTCTGCCCCCCAGACCCTTATAAACCGAGCATGACACCATACGGTGTGGAATATCCCTTAGGTCAGTTTGGGTCAGCTGCCCTGTCTGTCCCCTCCCAACTCCCTGCACACCCCCAGCCATCCCGCCGGCGGGGCAGTGCGAGAAGCAGCAAAGGCCTTGGCTCTGTGTGAGCATCGCTCAGCAACAGCAAAAACATCTCTGCACTATCAGCGCTGCTTCCAGCACAAATCCAAACCACAGCCCCATACTGGCTGCTGTGAAGAAAATTATCTCTCTCTCTCAGCTGAAACCAGGACACCTAGGTAGAGGTCAATTCTGTCTAGGTACATTTAATGCATAATAAGTCATCCTCATAAAAGGTTTTTCAGCACTTGAAAACCCGATGAGTTCAGAAATTAACTGTCCTCAGGATTAGCAACGTATGCCTAGCTTCTATTCTAAATTTGACTTCAGATTTTTATTGCTAGCTCTTAGACCTATTCCAAATGGGCTGAAGAGCTGTTTATTATGAATTTTTTGTATTGCCTCCTCCCCCACAGTCATTTTCATATGCCATAACTAAGTTAGTTCTTCATTTGGCAGGCCTGTAGACGTGCTGCAGGGAAAATGCATTGAGCACAGAAAAGCTGCAATATTTCTCATCCCCAGGATGCAGGCTTCAAAGCTCAGCAGCTAAGCTTGCAATGACATGATCACCGAGCCTTTCATGCCTTCATGATTTATTATGAGGAAGTATCTTGATTTCAAATGCTTCCCTGGAAGTCATCCTCACTTTGAATGTGAAAGAAGCCTTTCTTGTGACTTTGTTTAATTTTTAGCAAGGATAAGTTAAAACCAGAGAGTAAAGAACGATCAGTGGAAAAGAGGGGATGGACAGAAACCAAAACGTTGTCATAGTTCTTTGCTTAGGAGAAAAGTTTGATTCTTACTGCATTTGATGCTTCTTTATTCCCCACTTGCCCATCCAAGTCTCTCATGGTGTGTTCTGTTCATGGTCACAAGTTTTACAGGGTCTCCTGTGACCAGAGTCACACAATAGGAAGTCACAAGAGGAAGATGGTGGAAAGAACCCATCTCATGTGTGTGATAGAGAATTAGGCATCCAAGAGAATTCATGACACTTGTTTGAGGAGATGTGGCTGGTATCACTAGGCTGTCTGACTTTGTCAGAGCAGGTTGTTGAGTGGGGGTGTCCACATGGGCATACTAAGAAGTTGATGGGACAATACAGAACCGTCCTGGTGTCACTTTTCATGTCTGTCTTTTGCAGTTCTCAGAGATGGGCTCTCCGTAATGCTTTGGTTATGAAGAAAGAAGGAATGCTGAATTGTTGTTTTGCAATGGAGAAGACAGAGGGAGAAACACCAGCACTGTGGCTCCCACCCTGTTGCTTATCTCCCTGCAGACATGTGTCCCAAATCCTCTCTGTGTTGCATTAAGGAAAGGAAAACAGACATTACGACATCTGCTTTCTTATATCACCTTTTACAGTTCTGCATCCTATAACTCCCTGGTGAAAGGAGGAACAATGACTTTATATAGCTGCTGCTTGGTTCTTTTCCTATTTACCTGGAACACAGCTGCCTATGGGCCAAACCAACGGGCACAGAAAAAAGGAGACATTATTCTTGGAGGATTGTTCCCCATTCATTTTGGAGTGGCTGCTAAGGACCAGGATCTAAAATCCAGACCAGAATCAGTGGAGTGTATAAGGTAAGCCACAAAAAAGAAAAAATAAAAAGTTTTGATGGGGAATTCTTGACCTTTCTCAACTCCAGGTGACATGCTATATACTGTGTAAATACAGTCTGCGATGTGATGCTTGTCAAGGCAATGGGAAGATATGGTGTAAATAACAGAAAAGATAAGTGTGAAGGCAGGAAGTGCATATGTTAAATAGTAACATAACTAATATTTGGACAGTGAAAGAGGGCAATCCTTGTATTACTTAAAGCTGCCAAAACACAAATATGATCTATCTGACCAGTCACAGTGGGCATTTGAATAGTATCTGAAAACTAGCTTTCCTAGAAGAAGGATGGAAAATAACCCATAGTGCCCTTAAGTTAATTTGATTACAGTCATGCATGGCAAAATAGCTTAGACATAAAATTCTGGGGTTTTTTTCCAGTTCTGCCTCTCATCTTCTAAGAGTTTACAAGCTGTTTAGTTGCCTAAACAAGTGAATAGGAGAAAGTGAGATAGGTTACTGCTTTTGAAAAATCCCACTGAACATACAGATGTCTCGTTAGGACCCTTACAGAGTCCCAGACTTGAACTCCTTACTCAGGCTTTCCTCACCCAAAGTCCTTTTCTTCTGTGTAAATAGTGCATATAGGTTTTGTCTTAAGTCTTTGGTAGTTAACCCTGGAGGGAGAAATGTGCATGAAAAGAAATTCTCTTACTATTGAAGCATAGCCATTTTTATCATGAAACATGAGGAAATTTTAACCTTGCACCCTGCACATAGCACACAATTGGAAAGTGTGACAGAAACTGATTGCAACTGAAATGTGATATAAACAAAATGTAAGAAATTGATGTGGAATTTTGTCATGACCATGCATGAGAAAACACTTCAATGTTATGGGACCTCTGCTGTAATCATATGTGAAAAATTGTGTATCTGGAATTACTTGGACCACTCATCTTAGACTGGGAATCTAGTACAGTTTTGTTGTAGACGGTAATGAAGAATGGCTGACAGCATTCCTGCTGTGCTTACAGATTCCAGGTGCAGTTTCCTACTGAGACACTGAGCAGGACACATCCATCTAGGTTATGAGATCATCCCCAGATGTTCTCACAGGGAGCACACAGAAAATGGTGTAATTAAGCAGGGTTTCTTTTGGCTTCTCCTGTGCATGCACATGAAAGTAGTGAACCAAATGTAAGTGGAATGTCTATTTCGTGAAGCAAGAAGCTCTTTCAGCTTATTTCAGCATTTTTTTTCTCTCCCAGATGCAGCACTTTAGAAGTGGAATGCTGAAAAGCAATGGGTGTTTTCAGCTCGGTTGTCATCTGCTCTATGTGGCAGCAGGACAGTACAGATATTTGCAAACTGAACACAGCATTCATTTCTGTCAGCACTGGGTCAGCCTCAGGGACTCCCTTGACAGTCACATTATTAGAGCAGATAGGAGGAGAATGTTCCCCCATGAGTGTATGGTTGCCAAACAACAGGCAAATCCTGAAAAGCCAGTCCAGGTGTTTTAAGGACACAATGGGAGATGCTTCTGGGTGGCATTTGATCTGCTAAAAGGCATCCTCCACCTGAAATCTGCCTGGGTAAAATCTGTGTTCCTCTTAGCCCTGCACCAAGAAGCTTCAGGTGCCAAAGAGAGGAGTTAACTGAAGAGGCATTTGTGCCATTTTGCTGCACTCCTTCAAGGAAATGGATAAATTGGGAGTTGAAAGCGTAATGCAGCTGGAGAGTGAGTGCTTAATGAAAGGCAGAGATTTAGCTGCAGAAGTAGTAGCAGAATACACACAATAGGGACAAGTACAATAGGAAGAAGGGGATGATTGGACCAGAGATGACTAGAAGCTCCTTCTCTGCACATGTTGTTACCAGAAAATGTCAATTTCCAGGAAAGCATTAATTCAAAAGAGATCAGGTTGAGGCTTTTTGAGACCGATCATCAGATTTTAATGATGAAGATAATTAATCCATGTGACAGTTTATGTGCCCTGATGTATTCCTTGTTATTGATACATGTTAAATTGAGAGTAGATACTCTTCCTGAAAGGATTTTCTATTTTAAGCAGAATTTAAGTCAGAAAATTCTTCTGGCTGGACTTGGACAGAGATCTCTCAACACAACCAAAGCGGTCCTTTTTGGTTTTGGAATCCATGATTAGGTAGCAGCTTGGGGCAGGGTTGTGCATGCTGACTTTTAAGAACCCAATACATTCTTCAAGTCATGAATGCCAGTCACATGAATATTCCTCAGTTCTGGGCAGGTGGCTAGTCTGGGAGAGCAAACTCTTATTTTCTGAGGGGAAGATAAAAAAACCCACAGGCTCTAGATTCTTTCCAAAGTCAAATCTCCCTGATCTTGTAATGTCAAAAACTTTTATAAGGTGAGAAATCCACTAGAGGACCATAAGTGTGGCTGTACCTGGTCAAACCAAAGGTGCTGAATCTATTCCATACCTTTGACTGCCCTTGTTGGCTTTCTCTGAGCCTCCTCTAGCACTGCTGTATCTTTTCAAAGTTCAGGCTAACCAGTTTTATACCCTTTGTAGATGACTGTGTACAGCTTTTAGTGTCTTTATTACATAGGAATATATGTCTTACATATGAAAATTAGACCCAGGTTACCCTAGGAATGTGTGGGCATCCTCTCTCTTTCCTTATACTCCTCTATTAGGTGGCAACAGCAACAAGCCACCAGACCATACAACAAGCTCCTTGTTTGAAATCAAGAGAAGACCTAAGGGTCCCATTGAAACCCTGTGAGTGGTTGCCCCTGTCTCTTCTGGAGTTCAGAATCAAACAGTTCAACATAATGTGGCTTGCCTTTCTTTTGAGGACAGTTCAACCAGATCTGTGCTGTTTGGCATTTTCCCCCACATTTAGCTGTGTTCAGTGCCAGATCTTTGCTCCCAAACAGGGCTTCACAAAATGGGTAGGACAGTTTTCTCTCCACTTTTTCAGTTTTCTCACTCTTCATACTCTTGTGGCATTGCACCTTTCTCCCCCACTCAGCGTACGTACTGGCCTGAACCTATTGTGCATACTTGCACGTGATTATTTGGAAAACTAGATACGTAACTCAGCAGTGGAAGGAAAAGGGAATAATAATGATCTGTTCTCCATTCTTTTTGTGCTGCTTCTACTGAAAATGCCTCTTCACGCTTTAAGAACCGAGCTGTAAAGTCCAAAGTGAAAACTTCCTCGTGATGCTGCCTCACCAAATGTCAGATAGGAGTACAGAGAGTGAGAGCAATTTTGTGTCCTGTGTTTCAGAAATACTTACGTGGCTTATTGTTTAAGCAACCAAGTATCCCGCATTTGATATAAATACACCTTCTGTCTTTGTATGCCTTGGGTGCTGTTGCAGCAGCTTTCCTTACAACATGTGCTGATGCATATCTGATGTCTGCAGTGGCGGCAGAGGCTGAGCACAGCACAAGCAGTCCCTGACCCCCGTTCCCTGTCCGCACCCACAGAAGCCTATTCTTAACCTCATTTCTCTGTCCTTTCTTGATTTCAGGTAGATTAGCAGGAGTGGTGGTGGTTTCCTCTCACTGTGGTGAGCTGTTTGCAGCAGGGACATATATTTACTCAGCTGGGATACAGTGTTGCCAGTATGGTGTCACTAGTTCATCATTTTTAAGGCATATTCCCTGTATTCTCATCAGCAGTCTAGCCAAGGTCCCACATAATGACACATACCTTTCAGGCTGTGAAACTGTGGTGAGATGTCGTCCCTATGTCATAGGGCAGGACTTCACAGAGCATGGCTCACTAAGTCTGTCTGTCTGTCTGAAGGAGCAGAGAATTTTAATTCTATGCCTTGATGTATTCGCTAATTCCACTGCATAACTGAATGTATAACATGATATTTAGCATTTCATCCCTAAGACCAAATTAGTTCCTTTTCCTCTCTCTCTTCCACCCACCTTCTGAATTTTAATTTTCAAAGGTGGTTTTTATTATTATTTTTCTTTGGTTGCACAATACCCCTTACCCATAGTCCTAGCTTGTAAGAGTGGTAAGCAACTCATTACACCTGCCGGCTGCAGGAACCCAGCAAACGACTGAAGGTCTCTCCTTTGCATAGCTTAGTAGTAGCAGTGGTAGTAGCAGCAATAACATGTAATTAATGTACTGGAAATCTAGAGAGGACAGAGAAATTAGTATGTGCATACAACCACTAGAGAAAGAGGAGTACTGGCGTGAGCCGAGAGGCATACGCAGGCTTTGCCAGCATTCTTGAATAAAAGTACCTGTCAGATATGGGCTGCTTCTTTTCCTTCATATTCTATTGCTTTTTATTTAGTTTTGATCAATGAGGCTGTGAATTGCTCCTCTATGGAGACTAACAGGGATCAGGACTAACTTCCCTGCTGGATCCAGAGCTGTTCAAACCAAACCAGACAAAGAAACAAAGAGACGGGGGGATATAGGTATAGGGAGCTCAAACCGTGCCGTGAGTTTATCTCCCTTAAGTTACATGCCCTTACTTTGTACCATTGACTGAGACATTTAAGCCCTCCTGAACACCCCTGGATAGACACATTTATACCAACTAAAAAGAAACCTACGGGAATCAGCGAGATCTTGTGAGTTTACTATCTAGCAAACTAGGCTGCTACAAAGGTAATCGGTCTCCTGGAGATGTGAAGATTAAGTTGAGGATTTGTGGAGGAATTGTTTCTCATTGCCCTTTTCCTGTTTGTGCTCCTGGGAATAGAAAGATCAGTGGGTTGCATACTCTGACAGGTGGGAGAACAGGCATGAGAGGGGAAACGTTTAAAGAACTAAGTGTAAATAAAAATTCCTATCCACCCCTTTGGGCACGGAATTATTTACATTAAACTCTCATTTAGAGCTTAATGACCATTTTTCGTAGCACCACATCTCAGAAATGTTAAAATACAGGACTATGCCAATGTACCTGTAAAGTAATATGGCAGGAAATAAGTTTTGGAGGCTGTTTATCTTCCACAAAGAAAATACCAGTGGTTATTTAAAGCTTCTGGAAATCTAATGAAAAATTTGCTTCTGTTAGCAAATTCTTTGCAGTTTCTTCATGGAAATTACCGGTCAAATTTCTGCCTGGTTGACAGAGCAGTGACTAGTCACATTAGTCACAGCAGCAGCATTGCACAGGAGGTCAGCTGGATTGGTGTAACCTGCTGCCAGGTTCAAAGGCTGCTCTTACCCATCACTCATGTACACAGCAAACCAAGAGGAGCCTATCTGTAGACCCTTGCTGAGACCTTACAGTACAGTAGAAGAGAATTTACCCACAAAACTTCCATTCATGGGACTGAAGGAATCATGAAATCTTGCTTCATTTAGACACTGCCTTCATCTGACCATATCTGTGTTAGCTCTGGTACAGTACTGATACAACACTGTATCAGTTAACAGAATGAGACCTTGTTTGAAGCTCTATCAGGTATTAGAGAAGACAGAGAGGTGTGTTTGTCTCCATCCCCTCTGATCCCCTTCTCCTGATCTGCTGATGCTGCTATCGGCAGAGGTGCAACTGAAGAGAACTGCAGGTATCCTGCCCAGGCTAGTTTGAGGTAAATTATCAAAAGCATTTGAAAGATGTTTTGGAGTCTAGCTCCCAGAAAACACCCCCTGCCCTCCTTTCCCCTCCAAAATAAAAGTGCCACAAAATCTCTCTTGGCTGCCATTTGTGCCAGTGAGCATTACTGACCACGTGAGGCGGTGTGGTGTGCCCAGCACATCTTTTTTCTGTACACAACACTCACTGCCTTGTTCACTCTGAGACTTGTCCTTTTATTGCAGAGTTCTTCCATTGCATCTCACTCCTTAATGGTTTTGAACTAGAGAAAAAATAATATAAATGACCAAATTCTAAAAGTAACCCATATTCACGTATTCTAAAAGGTATCTGTTTTCTCAAGGATGCTCTTAAAAGAGCTAGCTGTCCCTGTGTCATAAATTATAACTAAGGATTTTTATTGTCCTTAAACTTTTTGTCTTGAAGAGATTTGTAATGAAACCTTGCTGTCCAGTCTTTAAGGTACAACATCAGAGTGGAACCTCATTTGGACATTGGCCAAAGATGTCTGAAGCAGGTGAAATGAAGTTGAATAAATGAAGTTTTAAAAACTTAAAGATAAACCTGTGATCTAAAGATGTGATATCTTTAGAATTTCTGATCCCAGATAAATCAGATAAAACTCCTTGAGTGGAGGTAATGTGGCTACGTTCATTAAGTCAGACACAGCTAACATCAACTTTGGAAGAAATTCATTGAATCCAGCAATTAAAAATTGTTCAGGTTGTGTATCTCAGGGATTGAAAGTCCATGATTCATGAAGCTTATCTTTAGAAATCTTCACTTTTGTACTGGAAACATCTCTCAAAATGTTTCACAATGGCATTCATGTGAAACCTAAAATTTACGATTTCATGTAGAACCTGTTCTTGGGCAGGCTATTTCTCCAGGCCTTTCCAGTTCTGGGACCTGTCAGTTTTTCCAGTAGATCTCAAGCGTAACAGCTTTGACACTTCCCATTTCCAGCTGCAACTCAACACAAAACTGCAAACTACTATCCAGACCTATAAAGTGCATTACAAGGAAGGACAGATTTCAGTTCATGAAAGATTCTGCCATTCCAGCTGAATTACCCTAAAACATAGCAGCTTCTCAGGCACACAACCAGTTGCTTTTGCAGTTTTACAGGAGAAAACACAGTAGGTAAAACTTGAGAGTAAAATGTATCAAAACAACTTTCTTCCTGCTGCTTTTCACAAAAAAAAGCTTCTCTCTTTTTTGGATAAGTATTCACTCACCCCACATCAGCTTCTTTCACTGCCAGCCCACATGATGCTCTAAACAGGGACTCCCAGGTCCTGCTGCACACTCTTGCCACCGCTCCCCAACTCTGGGTTAGCTCCATGCACAGCTGAGAGTGAGTCAGAAGACTCAGCTGCTCCATTTTAGAGAACAGAGGAGGCTTCAGAAAACACTGTTTCTATTTCACAGGCCAGCTCTGATGGCATCTTCTGAGCCTGCATCTAAAGCGAATGTATGACAGCACTACAGTAAAGAGAAAAGTTGTTCCTTTAATGAAAATACTGAAGTATCTAATTAACAAGTTAGGAAGCTAGGATTTACATTTATAGCATGTCTCTCTTCTCTGGTATAAACAGGTTGACTGTGCCCTCTCTGACAGCGTGAAGTGCGTGATGTGAGGCCAGGTTTCCCTGAGCAGGGCTCCCAGGCACCTGCGCACCGAAGGGCACGCCAGTGCTGTGTCTCAGGTCACTCTGCCTGCCTAAAGCCAGGAGGAGCTGACACCCCGAGTATCCCTGAGCCCAAGTCCCTGGCAGCATCGTGCTCAGCACAGGCTTAGCAGACACTGCCATCTGCATTCAGAAACATGTCAGAGGAGCCTGGAAGCAAACAGAGCAGGTGTAGCTTTGTGTTAGAGCATTTGCTTAGGAATCATGAGGTCCAGGTTTAGGGTACTGAGCGGAAGGAACAGGCCAGAGCCAACACCCCAGGCATGCTCTCTTTCAACTTTCCGAGACTTGAGAGGACTTAGAAAAGTTCATCTCATTGTCACAACCTCTGAAGTGAGCTCCCAGACTGAAGAGATGAAAACCAGAACAAAACCTTGTAGCATATACGTGACTCTTCTGTAACCAGTGAGCACAAAAGCAAAACTTTTCAAATTTAGTAGGATGCAAGAAATTGCGTAAGGTTTTTTTGCCTTTTGTATCTGGAATCCTTCACTGTGTCTCAGTCCTGGTCTCCTCTCCTGTTTCCCTCCTTCTCACTTTATTTTACTTTTATTTTTGCTCCCCCAGGTATAATTTCCGAGGCTTCCGCTGGCTCCAGGCTATGATCTTTGCCATAGAAGAAATAAACAGTAGCCCAACTCTCCTTCCCAACATGACTCTAGGATACAGGATATTTGACACTTGCAATACAGTCTCTAAAGCGCTTGAGGCCACACTGAGTTTTGTGGCCCAGAACAAGATAGACTCCTTGAACCTGGATGAATTCTGCAACTGCTCAGAACATATCCCTTCCACCATTGCAGTCGTGGGGGCAACCGGGTCTGGCATCTCTACCGCTGTGGCCAATCTGCTGGGACTCTTTTACATACCTCAGGTATGCTTTGACTTTTCTGTTGTAGGTATAGCTGGGGGTATTGCTGTTTGGAGGGGATCTTTAAGTACATTATAAAACCAGGACAGAGAACTGCACTGCTGCCTTACATGCTCCATCTCTGTTTCAAACAAAGGAAGGCTGAGAAATGCAATGGCCTTAGCTTTATAAATAACATACTTGGAGAGCTGAGGGGCAACACAACAATGAGAAGCACTGGCTTTTAAAGTGGGACAACAGTTTACATGAAAGCAAGCGGCTTACTTCCCTCCAAACTTATTATGTCAAATCAAACCAAGTTGGGGTTTTTTTGACAGAGATACAAGTCTTCAGACTCACATTTGCCAGAAATGTATTTCATGTACAGTGGCTGTGCCAGCTTCTCCATCCCACTCTCTGCCAGTGTGTCCTAACTGCACACCAGAAGGTCTCAAGGGGAGTTCAGCCTCCATGGCTTGTTTAGTCTTTGCCATTTCCAATAGAACCTCAAGAAGAGAAACAATACAAAATGTAGGTGTTTTCTGATGGTAGAAACGTGTTGCTAGCAATTTGCAATTCCCAAACACAAAGGTTACTAAGCAGCCAATAACAACATTCAGCCAACAGTAACTTAGTCGAGGAGGACTAGAGTCTTCCAGAGCAGTTTAGTCTGTGAATATGAGTAATTCAAGTCACTCGTGGCAGTTGCCAGCCTTGACAGGTTAGTTGTGATGTTAGATCACTGTGGTCGCTGTCTTGTCATGCCAAACTCCCACAGAGTCCACTTAAGGCAGAGCTCAGTCATTGCCAGCTACTGTTAGGTCTCTCAGCATCTCTTGATAATTCAAGTAGGTCATCTGTGAAGTTGTTGCTTCGGCTGATCAGGTGCTGTGCAGGTTTCTCCTGGGCTGACCTGCCTTTCTTTTCCCCTAAAAGGTCAAAACAGGGTTTCTGAGAGCATGTCGATATGTCCTGGGGTCATCTGTGTGGTGGTGTAGTTGTGCCAGCTCCTGTGTCACAGCGTCCTTCTTGCTGTCTGCTGACTACTGGGGCCAGTGCCAGCATCCACAGTCCCATCCTTATAACAAACTTATTGCTCTGCCAAGACCCTAAGCAGACCATGAGGCTGGCATATTATAGCTTAATGTTGTTGCTTTTGATTTTAGATTTCCACACTGAAAACAACTTTGGAAAAAGTGCTTGACCTTACCCATTTATGTATTGCCTCGTATAGCCTAATATTTCCAGTTCCTCTTCTAAAATGAATACAGGTGACAGAGCTCACAGGAGTCCTTGTAACAAGATTGTGTTACACTGCACTCTCAGTCTGTCCTGAGAGGATGTGTCGTTATTTTAGCCAGGGCTCCAATTCCCATCTGCACCACAAACGAAGAAGGAAGGATGCTTTTCTGCCTGGTGCACAGTAATATATCTTGTCTGTTTAATGTTATCAGTCTGACTTTCTCACAGGAGTCTGAAAAAATGGACATTCGGTCTCTGAGCAGGGCAAGAATGGTTTAAACTAAGATTAATACCTGCTCTCTAGGTATTGTCCAGAGTAGCATTGGAAGATGATGTGTAATAAACACCATGATGGCATTTTAAGGTATACTGTTAATTTACACATCACATTAGAAGGTGAACAAGGGCAGCTGAGAAGGGTTGGTGGGTTGGACTGAAGATAAGAGATGTTTGCAGTTCTCAGACTTCCCCTTTGAACAGGCAACATTGTTTGTGCTAGGAGGCAGTAGTCTTATCTAAAGGTTGCTGGAATAGGTAGATGTCAGGAGGTTCAGTACTGGAACGAAATCTCAGACAGGTGGTTGAAGTATGACAACTGAAAGCAGGCTTTTAAACTGGGAGTTGTTGGGCAGCATTAGAATACGCATTATCGCTGCCATTTATAGCAAGGCCATTAGCAAATCCATGCTTAATAGATCCTCCATTTCAGTACAAGTTGGAGGTGTATTTTACAATTAATGTAGGGCTCATTACTCATTCCGTTGACATAGAAACCAAAAATGTTATGACTTCAGTTCTTTTTCTCAGTATCTTACATCAGTGTATCCTTACAGCACATGCAGGAGTGGGGTACCTTGCCTGTGCCCCCTGACACTAGGCTTTAAGAGATGGGAGTAGCACTAGGCAGGAGCCTGTCCAAGGGAGAGTGAGTGTGTGAAAGGAGTATTTGCTCCTGTGGCCCTTGAAACAGCAGTAGGACGCCTCCTTTTCTTTCTTCTTGCAGAAATGTTAAATGCCAGAGTGTAAGGAAGAGAAAAGGTTTTCTGTAAATATCCACTTTGTACAAAATGAACTATTTATAGAAGACACTTTCAAAGTGAGAGTCAGTCCTAAAAAGTTCAGATCCCAATCTCAGAATGCAAAGATAAGTGAGATTTAAAAGTTCTCCAGATCTTTAAACTATTCTTTTCTGGGGTTTATGGTTTTCTTCCTACTTGTAGAAAATCCAAATTATATTTTAAGAGCATATGGCACTTGTTCTGATTAGGAAAAAGAAATATTTCTTGATAGCTTTAGAAAAGGAAATAAAATCCCATTTTAACTGTAAAACATGGTGGCTCATGGAGCGTGAAATGTTTACTGCCTTCTTTTCTGATTCTGGCCAACAATCAGGAAATACTGCTACGACAGTATTGACCAGCATTACCTTAACACTCCACAGGGTCAAGGCAACTTATGTACATCACATTCTTCTTAGTTCAATTGGCAGGGACTGTGTATTACACACATGTGGTGCCTGATGGAGCCTGTTTAAGGATGGAGACAGAGGCAAGGATAGAGAGACAATGCTCTTCCAAATAGGTCTGGGATGGCAATACCAGCCTGCTGTCTCATCTCTGGTTTAGGACAGAGGAAGCCTGCATTTTATCCAAATGATGTCCATTGCCCTCATTTACGTAAAAGATACATTCTCCTTGTTTCTGGATTGGCAGGAAGTGCAGCAAGATGCGTGCATGCCACCCATGGCTCACTTGTTTGCCATTCCTCCAAGCTAGCGTGAGTGTCTTTGTCCCTCAAATCCTTGACCTTACAGGTTGACACGAGCTTGCTCCGGTCTCTCAGGTCTGAGCAGCTGCTCCTGTACGTGTGCCTCTGTAAGACAGTCACAGCTCCAAGAACATACAGAGTCTCAGGGTAGATCAAGTGCAACCACAAGCTAAGAATACGTGGCTGCCAGCGTGGTGCTCAGCTCTCCCTTCATCCCACCTGAGGTTACACAGGTTAACAGTAATGCTAGATAAATGTAGGCAATTTATTCCTACGCAGTTCACTTCATGATGCGTTTTGCTTGTTCTCTGTGCTCTCACAGGTCAGCTATGCCTCATCCAGTCGTCTCTTGAGCAATAAGAACCAGTTCAAGTCCTTCCTCCGCACAATCCCCAATGATGAGCATCAAGCCACGGCGATGGCAGACATCATTGAGTACTTTCGCTGGAACTGGGTGGGAACAATTGCAGCCGACGATGACTATGGCCGGCCAGGGATTGAAAAGTTTCGGGAGGAGGCAGAGGAGAGAGACATCTGCATTGATTTTAGTGAGCTCATCTCTCAGTACTCAGATGAAGAGGAGATCCAGCAGGTGGTGGAGGTCATCCAGAACTCCACAGCAAGGGTGATCGTTGTTTTCTCCAGTGGCCCAGACCTGGAACCGCTCATCAAAGAGATTGTCAGGCGAAACATCACTGGCAAGATCTGGCTGGCAAGCGAGGCCTGGGCCAGCTCTTCCCTGATAGCCATGCCGGAGTTCTTCCGCGTCATCGGCAGCACCATTGGGTTTGCACTGAAGGCAGGACAGATCCCAGGCTTTCGTGAGTTCCTGCAAAAGGTGCATCCCAAGAAGTCCACCAACAACGGCTTTGCCAAGGAGTTTTGGGAGGAGACATTTAACTGCTATCTCCCTGATGGGTCCAAAAATTCTCAATCTTCAACTTCATTCTACAAGAGCCATGAAGAGGGACTGGGAGCTGGAAATGGAACAGCCGCCTTCCGACCTCCATGCACAGGGGATGAGAACATCACCAGTGTGGAGACACCGTACATGGACTACACGCACTTACGGATATCCTATAATGTGTATTTGGCAGTATATTCCATTGCCCATGCCTTGCAGGATATATATACCTGTACCCCTGGGAAAGGACTCTTCACTAACGGATCCTGTGCGGACATTAAGAAGGTTGAGGCATGGCAGGTAAGTCCTTTATTTGTGTGCCTGTGCAATATACTTGCAGAAAAAAGACAAGCTGTCCCGGAGCTCTTAGGGTGCCTTTCACAATCCTGGGTCTCAGACACAGCATCAGGTCCCTGGGATGTAGCATATCACTGTGTGCAATTTAGGTGCACACTCCTACCCCACAGGGAATATAAGTTAATTGTGTTAGGTTTGCCGGCAGTGAAAAGGACTTAAACTAAGTTAAATTTTCTTGCATTCACTACAGGGCCAAAAGTACACACACAGACAATTATCACAGCCTGGCTGACGCAAGGTAACTTGATCATATATTGAGCCCTTACGTAAACAAGAGGGCCTGAAGAGAGCACATAAACAAGGAAAACAGTTTTTAGAGTTCATTTTCTTTGGCAAGCTCTACGTCTTTTGCAATCCCACAGCAATTTTCCATACAGGCCATATTTTTTTCCCACAGTTTTAAGCTTATATAGGGTGAAAATAAAGCAGGTTGAGTTATGAAGGAAAATAACATGTGGCTATAGGGCAAATAATAGATAGCTGCTTTGATTTGACAGTGATATTTGTGAACTGATGAAATTATACTAACGACTGAATCACATTTACCCATTTATTCCATGCGTTCTGCCCACTGGCATATGGATGGTATTCTGGCATTTTATCTCCTGATCCTTTATGAATACTCTATACCTTACCATATGTTTGATTGTGCTATCCGATGTGATATTCAGTCTGGTTTTTAATATCTACTGCATTCTTAAATAACAGAATTAACTTGTAAGGCTATTAAATGAAGATATGCCAAATATGTAGCAAATTCTGTTCACCCCATTCTGGTCATCACAGAAAACTGGGACCCAAACATACCTGAAATCAGAAGAACATGGGTGAATACAAGGAGGATCACATTCCTGTTTGCACATTTAATTTCCTCTATTCAGGATAGTCCAGCCAAGATGAAGGTTATCCATGCCACAGATTTTGCAGATTTTGGGTCAACATTTGCATGTGGGAACTGCAGCTCGGTTCCTGTCTAGTCTAACTCAACTCTAAAACATGAGTCAGATCAAAGTAAAAAGTTTCATCTTGGCATTTATGGGAAACCTGTATTGCTCTAGGTTTTTGATCTGGGTTTACCGAAACCACTTTACTCAGAGTTGATGAGTGCAGGGTTTGACCCTGGTTTAAGGGAATCCTGCAGTTGCTGGCTCTATCTGAGGTTTCTGTCTTTCAAAGCTATTCTGCTTTTCATGAGCATACTGACAGAAGTGAGCAAGTGACGGACAGGTTTAGCTTTCACTGTGTCATTAAAAATGATCCAGAATAAATATATTTTTAATTTGTTCCCTTATGCCTTGTCAACTTGGAAAGTAAAGCAGGGTATTCGTACCATAGCTAAGTAAAAGAATGTGATGTTTGTTGAGGATTCCACAATCAGAAGGAATGTCCTCTTATTTCTGTGCTGCTTGTCTGGTGCTGAAGGATGGCTGTATCAAAATGTAAAGCATCCTGCTGGTCTAGGCTTTTGGGTATGCATACTTGCCTTAAAGGAGGGAATCAGCATCAAGAAAGTATGTGGGGGCTAACACAACTGGAAAGGAATAGTGGGTGCTACAAAGAAACAGACTGTATTTGAAATGACACCATTATGTGGTGTTGGCT
Source organism: Psophia crepitans (assembly GCA_013399095.1). Lineage (NCBI taxonomy): Eukaryota > Metazoa > Chordata > Aves > Gruiformes > Psophiidae > Psophia > Psophia crepitans. The sequence goes on from VWZZ01002581.1 coordinate 470,105, forward strand.
GCCAAGTGCACCCTCAGTAAGTTTGCAGACGACACCAAGCTGGGGGGAAGTGTCGATCTGCCGGAGGGTAGGATGGCTCTGCAGAGGGACCTGGACAGGTTGGATCGCTGGGCAGAGGCCAACGGGATGAGGTTCAATGTGGCAAAGTCGGGTCCTGCACTTTGGCCACAACAACCCCAGGCAGCGCCACAGGCTTGGGGCGGGGTGGCTGGAAAGCTGTATAGAGGAAAAGGACCTGGGGGTGTTGATTGATGCTCACCTGGACATGAGCCGGCAGTGTGCCCAGGTGGCCAAGAAGGCCAACGGCATCCTGGCCTGTATCAGGAATAGTGTAGCCAGCAGGAGCAGGGAGGTGATTGTCCCCCTGTACTCAGCCCTGGTGAGGCCGCACCTCGAGTACTGTGTCCAGTTTTGGGCCCCTCACCACAAGAAAGACATCGAGGCCCTGGAGCGTGTCCAGAGAAGGGCAACGAAACTGGTGAAGGGGCTGGAGCACAGGTCTTATGAGGAGCAGCTGAGGAAACTGGGCTTGTTTAGTCTGGAGAAGAGGAGGCTCAGGGGAGACCTTATTGCCCTCTACAACTACCTGAAAGGAAGTTATGGTGAGCTGGGGGTCGGCCTCTTCTCACAGATAACTAGTGACAGGACAAGGGGGAATGGCTGCAAGTTGCGCCAGGGGAGGTTTAGGTTGGAGATGAGGAGAAATTTCTTCTCGGAAAGGGTGGTCGGGCATTGGAACGGGTTGCCCAGGAAGGTGGTGGAGTCACCATCCCTGAGGGTGTTTAAGGAAAGGTTGGATGTGGTACTTAGGGACGTGGCTTAGTGGGTAATAGGTGGTGGGGGGACGGTTGGACTGGATGATCCTTGAGGTCACTTCCAACCTTTATGATTCTATTCTGTTCTATTCTGTTTATGAATTTTTTCAGTTCATTTCAAAATCAAACACACGAATAGCAGGTAAATGCCAAATTTGTGTGCACACCTACTTCATATCAGGCATTGTGGCTCATTACCCTCAGGAAGCTTTCCTCAACACCAGGGGTAATGAGTTCGCCTCACAAACACGCACCCTCCAGCATCTCCAGAAAGTGGTTCTCTGACAACCAGACAGAATAAAACCTTTCTACTAAAGTCAATCTCATTTGCAGCAGTACTTCTGCTGGTGGCCAAAGAGCAAGGGCAGTGTTAGGAAGCCTCCACGTCGCTAACGGTGTCTGCAATCACTGACCAGGTGGCATGCGGGACAGATAAGGCGAACCCCATGAACTGGTGGCTCCATTAGCTTGAGCTCCTCCTGTCCAGAGCAGCCCTTGTCAGTGGGGTCAGTGGCTGGGGAGGATAAATGGTGTGTTCCACAATTTAATTATGTACCATTTAATTTTGTTGCCTTTCAATGGCATTATCCCATTAGCACGTGTTATTTATTTGTTGTCTGCTAATTATTAATTTTATGTGCTCAGAATATAAACCTTTTTGGAGGAGACGGTTTATATAATTTGTGGAGCATGCTTGTGTGGGTCTGTATATAAAAGTAACATTTTTACCTCAGCAATCACTTTGTTTGAACTGGACAGGAGGAAGCTGTCTTTGGCCTGTTTCTCCATAACAGATCAAAAAATTGGCTTTTGAAGCCCTTTTTTCTTAGTATCTTCCTTGATAAGATTTCCTGGGTCCCTCAAGTTCTTTCATTTTCTTGGTTTCTGCTCACATGGCTATTCCCATGGTCACTTCTAACAGCAAGTCCCTTCTTCAATTAACAGCAAGTTCCTTTTTCAATTCTCATCTGAGCAAAGATTTATAACCCTTTGGGGCATTTGCAGGAACCTCTCTGGTGTCTCTCTCATTGAAACACTGGGTGGTCCTGCAAAAAAGTAAGAGGAAAACTAGTAAGGGATCCACATCTGTCCCTCAGAGCAAATATTTATTACTTCGTATTTTTTCTGTGTGAGAAGAGAAAAACCCTGTCTTTTCCACAGACATAGCTGACTGTGTTTCTGCCCATTCATTTGGCTTCTTAATGATTGCCAACAAGCAGCTGATAGGCTTTACTATCTCGCAGTAAAAGGATTGTAATTAAATGGGGAAGATAGGCTCCCATGGACTGAGAAAGCAAAGGTGCATAGTCACAGGGTCATGCAGCAGGGCATCCTTAGGTGGACTCCCAGACAGTTTTCAAGTTGTGGGCACACTGTAGGCTGTGAACTTTAGCAGGTTCATGAGTAAATGAGATAGCTCTTCTAGGCATCAAGGCAAAGCATGCTGTACAGGCTGAAAAATATGCTGTCCTAAAGATTAGGAGGTTAAAGACACTCTCATGTAAATTATTCTATGCCTAGAAATCTGATTTACCTCAGACTTAGTGAAAAGCTGCCATATGCTGTTTCACAAAATAAAAGCAAATACCAAGTGGCTTCACCTAGCAACATCTAAATACTTTTATTACACCTGTGCATCTCCCAGCCAACAGTTTCTTCCTCTGTGCTGGTGATAGGCGTTATGAAGAAGTAAAAATGGATTGCTGCCTTCTCCAGCTGTTTTGGATTAAACCAGCAGGAGGCTAAAAAAACCACACAGCCGTTCACTCACTCCCTGCCCTCAGTGGGATGGGGGAGAGAATCAGAAAAAAAGGTAAAAATCATGGGTTGAGATAAAGACAGTTTAATATGACAGAAAGGGAAGATTATAATAATAACAACAACAACAACTGTGATAAAAGAATGTGCGAAACAAGTGATGCGCAGCACAATTGCTCACCACCTGCAGACCGATGACCAGCTAGTTCCCACGCCGTGGTCCCAGCCCCCAGCCAGCTTCTCCCGAGTTATATTCTGAACATGACATCATATGGTGTGGAATATCCCTTTGGCCAGCTTGGGTCAGCTGTCCTGGCTGTGTCCCCTCCCATCTGCTTGTGCACCCCCAGCCTCCTGGCTGGCAGGGTAGTGTGAGAAGCTGAAAAGTCGTTGACTTGGTGTAAATGTTGCTTACCAACAACCAAAACATCGGTGTGTTATCAACATTATTCTCATCCTAAATGCAAAAGACAGCACTACACCAGCTACTAGGATGAAAATTAACTCTATCCCAGATGAAACCATGACACCAAGTTTACATTTTGGTATGTCTGGCTGGCTGGAAATCGATTCTGCAAGGCTTTAACAAGTGAATGATGCCTTAGATGACATACGTCTCTCCAGACCTTTGAGCCTCAGGGCTTATCTAATCAATTTTATGTCTGTTGACCTATATAGCCCTGTCTGAACAATTGAAAGTGTATGGAAACCAGCTGCTTTGTGGTATAGAGAATGAAACAGCATCAGAACAGCTATTAACTGAGGCCGGTGTGAAAATTAGTCATTTAGGAAGAACTGCAATGAAGGCAGAGGAAGCTGCTGAGTATTAGGCAACTGCAAAACCTCACCTAGTCTGCATTACTAGGAGATATATTTATTATTAACAGAAAGGAAGCATTTCACCAGTGTGCCTTCGTTGTGGGAGACTGAATTGAGAGGCAGACAACTTGAGGAGCACATGGAAACATGTGGGTCAATACAGCAAACACAGCTATTTCCCCACAAGGGCAATAACAGCTGATCACTTATTCATCAGTTTGGAGATAAAAACTTACCATCAGCTGAGAACATGACTTGTGAGCTCTTCAACTAAGCAGACAATAAATGGAGTATTATTTAGATATCTCTGCAACTAAAAAGAGAAGGACTTAACTGGACCTTACCAAAGGGCTGGTCAGGCCTGTAACATCACTGGCAGAAAATGCACAGGACCATCACCCCAACAGGGTTGCTAGAAGAAGTGTGAATGAACTGCATGCAGCACATACACAACCTCTATGTCATGTAGTAAGGAGCTATGGTTATTAATTATTTTGTAGAGAATGTCCGAGATTCTTCTGAATCAGGGTAGTACACACTGCTGGATGACAAAAAATGTAGTTTTTCTGTGCAGCCCCAAAATGTGTTGAATTTTTTATAAAAGTAGTTTTTAATATAGTCACTGATACGCTGCATTACAGCAAAAACTGTATTTGAAAAGAAGCATTTTCTAATATTTATGAAGCTCATTTGTACCTTTGTCACTTGGGCAAAATAAGTCAGATTTTCAGCCTGACCTGGGCCTGACCTGGTTTTCATTGGACCTGGGAATTTTAGGGAAGGCTCCATGAGATGCTCATATAAAGTCTGTAGCGACTCCAGATCATAAATATCCCTTGAATTACCAAGACATCAGTATCTTCTACTAAGACACAGCATGTCTTTGTTACACAAAGGATGTAAAGTATCTTCTAGGGACTGACCTTTCCTGATGCTACTCACAAACGGAGCTGGTGACAAAAGGCACCTTGAGAGCCTCCTAAAGGCACTGAGAAAATGAGGTGAGGAAACAAGTGGATTTATCAAAAATTCGGTTTCATGTTATACTCATTCCTCTGACTTGGCTGATTTCCATTTATCCCAAAGTAGGGTTGAAGCTAACTTCAAAGGCATGATAATCATAGCATAGTTTGTTATTTCTTTTCTTTCTGGATGGTCAGCCATCTCCACAAATGCTTTACTAACCAGACACATAGTTATATCCCCAAAGTGAGCTTTCATGCATTATGAAGGACTGGTGTTTTTCTACATAATGGGTGAAGTTAGGAGGAAGAACAAATTACCTTTTATGGTGTATAAGGGACCCTTTTACCTTGTAGAATTAGAAGAGTGATCTCCCCAGTGGAGCAAAAGCAATATTTTGCTCAGAAAGGACTTTTAGCTGTGCCTCTAGGAGGAATTACATGAAGGTTATTTAGAAACTGTAGGAATCAAAGCCTTGACGTGAGATTTCTTTGCTGGCCAAGATTTATATTGATAAAGAAAATGGAAAAAGCAGTTTTAAGTTAGTAATTGAGTGGAACATGGGCCCAAACACAGTAAGAGAGAATCCACTGGGACTTTAGTTGACCGTTGATGGGACCAATGCCTGTGCTTGCAACAGATACAGATTCTAAGTGTCTGAAACGATTGCCTGAGTTCAGTCAACTCAGTGTGACTGTAGGAAACTTCAGGACCCCTTTTTTTTTTTTTAAATGGATAGTAGTTCTTGAATAGATTATAAATAACCATTGAACTCAGGTTTGATGAATCACCATTGTTTTGTTAAAAGAAATTACACCAAGTATGAGGTATCAGTTGGTTCTTGTTGTAACAGAGAGAGGACTTACCCAACCACTGAAATATTTCATCCTATAGTTCCAAATAAGAAAGACTTTGCAGTCAAAAGCTACGATTTCCTCCTGGCCTGGAGAAGGCACATTTCTTCAAATCAGTATCAGCAGTATTCTGTGCAGGATGTAGTTTCAGACCTTGTTGGGACTTTGAAAGGGCTGTTAGAAGAAGGCAACAGCAAATGGGTGCAGAGACACGCATACACAGATTCGTTCTCTGCACATCTGGGTAGAGACAGCATTAAACACCTCCCGGAAAAGACATTTCAGTCATGATTTTGATTATGCAAGACATTATATGTGAATTATGCTACTTGAAAACATTAGGCTTGTAGGATAACCATTGACTCTATTATTAGCTTTGGACAATTAATGATGTATTGTTTAGTATTAAATTTAGACTTAAATTAATAAAAAGAGCCCTACCTTAAGGCGCTTTTAGATACTTTGCCATAACAGTTATCGTGCAGTATGATGATCTCCCAAGAGCATTAAAACATCATTTACTCAGTCAGAACTTCTGCCAATAGATCCTTCACCGCTAGTACAAACAGCGCCCTGGGCCATTGTGCCCAACAGATTTCTCCGTATTGTATTTGTTACAAGTGAAAACCAAAGCAATTATGGCATTAAGTCTAGACTGGGTGGCCACAATGGTTCTTTCATATCGTTGCTGTAGGTAAAGACAGCAGAATACAGAGTACAGTATAAAATATCATCTAACAGCACTGACAATTAGCTCTCGTTGTACCTGTACCATTGCATTTGTCTGTCCAGAGACAAATGTTAATAGGACACAAAACGTTAATAGGAACCTAAAAAATGTTCAAGTGGAGTCACTTTCCAAATGATCACACGGTTTGAAATCCTTTGGGTAATAAACTATAAATTTATGCCATGTTCAGGAAAGTAATCTTGATCCAGCTAAGGGATGCTTCACATTGGATGTAAAGCCTAGGTATTTCACTTCTGAAGGGTTGTGTTTGCCAGTCAGACTTTTGTTGAGCAAGATTTATTTTCCCCAAAGATATGCTCACTAGTAGACCTTTTTTTTAATTAGTATGATCCATGGCAGGTCACATCTCTTGTCACAGATCGTGTCTTATTTCTTTTTGGGATTTAACTGACCTTTAGTTTCATTGGTCCTTACTTGGCCTTGCTCTATTAGATTTAAAAGTCCAGATGAAGTACTCATCATTTTTCTCCATACGGTATTTACACACATTGATCAAATTATTCCTTGGTCTTGTCTTGATAATTTAAACAGAGTGGGGTTTTAGTCATAAGATATGTTTTCTCCTTTATTTCTGCATCTTGTCCATTTAATCATCCTTTTTTTTGGCTTATATTCAGTATTGCTTTAACAGCCTCAGCACAGCCAGACAGTAAAAAAAAAAAATAATCCCACATTTACATACTCCTATTACTTCCTCATTTATACGTGCACGAGTTACATTAGCTTCCTTGCCACAGCAAGCAATGGGAAGGTCTTATTAAGCTGCCAGTAATACTTTGCAGGATGTGGTACCCTTTCTGTGCCTGTGACTTGAATTTCTTATGCCTTGATGCATAAGTCTGAATTTCACTGCATTAAACACAAATGTTTGAGAGCGATCTGGGGGAAATGCTTTGTCTTGATTATTATCTACCATTACCCTAACCCACGCATTTACTGCAAATTTTCCTAACAGCACTTTTGTACTTGCTGCCAGGGTATTGGTGACCGTACTGGGTAACAGTGAGCTGTTTACTGAGGCTGGAGGAATTCCCCATGAACTGACGACCTGTTTCTGTTGATATCTGGTTTTACAAATCTGTTGGGCAATTCTTGATCCACAAGTGGATGCTTTACATTAAATGTAAAGCTCAGGTGTTTCAGTTCGAAAGGGGTATGTTTGTCAACCAAACTTTGATTTGTATTCCTCAAAGCCTTGTTAACAGTCAGCAATTATGTTTCTTTCCTGTAATTTTGTATTAATGGATCCTCAACCCAAAACTCTTGTTTTCCCATTATTTTTCCTGCAATTGAAGTCAGGCTAACCAGCCTTTGCTTACAGAGGACATCCCTCTGCCTTTTACGATACTGTTTTTGCTTGGCAGCTGTTGCAGCCCCTCAGAGGCTGACTCTGGAGCAGCCCACTGAGCAGAAGCGCAAGCCTCTGTAAGAGGAGTTAGCTCTGATTCATAGCCTGCACGGACTGGCATGGAGGGAAACCTCAGTCGCACCGCCGGGAGTGTGTTACATCTGCATGTGCACCAGAAAGGTGGATTGGGATTGCTGTGGAATAATACTAGATAGCATATTGACTTTGTCATTCAAAGCCAGTGGCATTTTTATGCGTATATCATAAACCTACTGTATTAGCGCTCTTTTTATTACTCGTGGAGTGCTGTGATGGACTGTCTGGTTCTGTCAGCCTTTTAGATCTAATTTAAATTGTTCAGGCTGTTCTCTAACCTCTTTTTTAAGGACCTTCTGCCTCCATTAGTGCCACATTATGGCTTAAAAACAAGTGTCCTTGGGATAAGAATGTCCAGGGTTTTGGTTTTTTTCTCATAGCAAGGGCAATAACATATCATTAATTTAGCTTTCCTGTTTCTCCTTAGATGTCTCTTTAGCTTTCCATGCTCTTCAGCTGTCTCTTACAGCTTTATGGCGTGAGGATCTGGCATACATGACACCTTTCAACTTTAATACGTTGAGGAAATTTCTTAATATGTTGCCTGATGATTTTTTTTTCTTTGTTCTCCAGGTTTTTTACGTTCTGCTTTCCATTAATGTAGTACTTGTGTTTTGCAGTCTTGTTTGAGTGGTCTGTGTTGGATTAGTGCTTTTAGAGCACACCATAATAAACACTGCTGTTTGAGTTTTATTTGTATGATGAGGATAGCAACATATCATTACCCCTTAATTAATGAGATTTTATTTTAATGAACACAGCCAAAATTTCTGAACAGATAGTGAATTTATCATGCATGCGGTACAGTCATTCAGTCCTTTCCTCTAGTTTGCCCCTGGATTTTCTCCATTCTGTTGGGTACAGAGACCTCCGTCATCACTGGCCTGTGCTTGTACGTCACTGGGGCAGAGACTAGTCAGAAGCCTGCTTGATGTTTTATAGCATTATATTCCATGTCCAGGGATTCTCCACAGATGTTATTTTCCATTTTGCTATTTTCCATTAATGCTCACAGGATGTAAGGAGGGGAGAGATGCTGTCACTCCAGCCATTTTTCTCCAGAAGAAATCTACTGTAGTCAGTAGATGAGATCGAGTCTGTTTGGGATGGCATTGAACTGGGACCAAGGCTACTCCAGATACCTTAGCTCCTGAAGTTACTTGTAGGAAGGTTTCTTTTGCACTCTAGTGAACTAATAGTACAGTGTCATGCTTTGGGCCATACAAATATGTTGGGGTACCAACATACAGCTGGATCTTAATTTAAAACAGAAAAAGGAGAAAATGTTAGGGAAAAAAAAATCTTCTGTCATCTCTCTTCTCCGCTGGAGTTAGTCAAGCTCACTAATTGCAGTTAATTGAAACAACGTTGTCCAAACAAGCATTTTGACAAACTCAAAATGAAGTGTTCCCTCTTTTTCCTATGAAAAAAAGTAATTTCAATTAAAAATGAAACTGTGGTTTGAAGGTCACGTTTTTAAGTTTGACTTTTAAAAACATATTTGCACTGAAGTTCAGTTGACTGGATTTCACATGATGTTTTCCTATGTAAAATCAAACCAATTATCAGTTAAAATATGCCAATTGGCACATCTTGTCATGGCAGCTTGATGTCCTGTACTTCTCTGGAGACCTGAATAAAGTCAGTCAGCTTTGCAGAGACAAAGGTGTCTGCTTCTTAGAATATGCCACCTCTTTCCCACAAATCATTACATGTGTCATAAACAGTTTCTTTTCAAATGGAAGTCAGACTGCCTAAGAGCTATCATCCCCACCTCTGAACCTCTCTAATCTTCTTTTAATTTTATTCTTCTTTTCTGATCAAGTGACTAGAACTAACTGCATTTTCCAGGGGAAACTGTACTATCGATGTACATGTTGGCACCATATTTTCAGTGTTGTTTTCGTTCTTACTTTCATATCCTAGTATTTTGTTTGCTCTTTCAACTATATAATGCACAGAGTGGTTGGTTTTATTGAGCTGACTAATAAGGAACTGGCCTTTGTCTTGAGTGGTTAGTTAATTTAGTTTCCAATAAAGATTATGAATAGCTTAAATTATTACTTCTAACATATGGCACATGGTATTTGTCATACACACTTAGGCTTCAGTCGTGCTGTCCATTGACCTACCTAGCTTTACGAGGATGTCATTCAGTTCTTCTCTAAACATAGCAACTTTGAATGTTTTGGACTTATTCTCAGCCAAGTCCTTGTACAGTAGGTGATGACTAGTCTTCATTATTTTAGCATGAAGTATCCCAACTACAGATCAGGCACTCCTTGTGTATGAGGCTGGACATGTAACAGAAAGACATCCCATTTTTTTTCTGTGAGGTGTTTACAGTGAGAATCCCAGCTCTGTTCCTGGGTTACTTTAAACTTCCCCACCTGGGTTACTCTTACAGCAATGAAGAGTATTAACAGTCACTTCCTCAGAGTAGAAAACCAACAGAAACTAGGCAGCTTAGGTGGAACTAGGCAGCTTAGGTGGAACATAGCAGGTGGTGTATGGTAATGAATCGCATCCTCCTTGGCTGAAGAACTCTGTTATCTTACGAAAGGCCTTTGGGAAAAGGCAAGATTAGTGGTGTTGGCATATCCTGGCATCTTGGTTTTAAAAAAAGCCATCAGCACTACATGTTGTCCCTGTTGGTGCACAATGAGCAGCAGGGGGGGAGGAGAGATTATAGAGGGGAAGGAGAGTTCAGCTCCTGCAGCAAGAAGAATGCTTTGGGCAGAAGAGCTGGGTGCAATTCATCTTCCCCCGCCTCAGGCTTCTGGAAACAGGTATTGCTGACTCAAGGGCATGTCCAGCACCTTCCTGCCTGCTCTGGTCCTTTGTGTCAGAACTGGTCAGTACTGTGATGACGACGCTGCCTGTGGGAGACCCAAAGAGTTGATCCTACATAAGACTGGCAGAAAAGATAATCCAAAGTAGAGAATGCAGCAGGAATTAAACATTGATACAGACAGCAAAAAATTAGAGCTTTGCTAGCATGTAAATAAAGATCCACAGACAGATAGAAATGAAAGGAAGAAAGAAAAACCCCCTGTTGCTTCAGGGAACATCTCTTGTAAAGTATTTTACAAGTGGCCATTTCAGAACTGGCGTGGGCATATTTCCTCCTGATACTTGACCACGGGCAGAACCAAAATGCTGTATGCCATGACCACTGGGCTAATGTGATAGCTGGGCTCTCAAGTCCTTACGTCGATTACAGAACTATGACAGTATCTTCTCTGGGGTGCTTGATTAGGAATCCAAATCAAGAGGGGAGAATGGTCCCTCAGCATTTCACAATGAAAGGGAGGACTGGCCAGCTTTTCATCTTCACATTAAGCCATGAAGTGGAATTGTTCGCTGCTCTCAGCGTGGGCACCCTACCAAAGGAAACAGAAAAAACTTTGGTACCCATCAGTCCAGAACTTTGGTACCCATTGGTCCAGAACTGTTTTACAGGCCTGAATATAGCTATGTAGACAGAAGTTAAAATTCAGTATGGGAAAATGTATATTAACTATCAAGACAGGATTCCTTACAACTGTGTGTTAGGAGGGGAATTGTTTGTCTTTTATGGGAAGAGACACCTATGATGTGCCCACATTCACTTCCCTTGCAGGACTCTGTCTCAGCTGAGACAGAGTAAATGACAGCCCATAGCAGATCTGGGTACTGATGCCCATAGCAGATCTGGATACGTTTAAGAATCAACAAGACTAGAGCTTTTAACCTGCTTGGTATGTCACATGCTTGCTTTCCCCACAGTGTTACATTCACTAGGTCTCACCTTCCCTTTTCAGTTACCAGTGTCAAGCATTACTGGCCAAGGTCACTGGACATCCCCCAACATTTGTATCCACACATCTGTTTCATCTCCAGGATCTTTCCCCACTTCCAGTGTTTTCCATCCAGATATGAACCCTAGGTTTTGCTTGTGATCAACCTCCTACCTGGTGGTTCTCACATTTTTTTACTAATTGGAGGGTTCAGGACATGGCATTTATGTTTACTCCAGCTGATACCAAAATGTACAACTAGTACATACTGCTTGCAGCTAGCCTGCGCTCCCGAGTACAAAAGTTCAGCTTTGGACATCCATGTACACACATACTTATCTGTTTCCTGACAGCATTTAGAATTTAAATGGGGTTTTTTTTGCCTGCCACTGGCTGTAATATTAGTGACACAAAGTAGGTGTCTACTGCAGATCAAGAAAAGGTGGAGAAAGGCTGAGGAAGGTGGCAAGGCAAAACAAAGGTATTAAGTGGTGTTTATTAAAAGTGAGACAGCATCCTTCAAAGCTGAGTTATGTCCAGTGAGTAAAATTGGAAAGATCATAAACTCTGCCAGGTTAAATGTAAAAATAAAATAAGGCTGGCCGAAAACCAGAATGAGGAACAGGCTGTAAATGGGGTAAAAGCTCATGAATCCTTTTTTAAACACTTCAGCAGTAGGACCGTCCGTTGAGCCATAGATTATCACTGCAAAAGACAAGGTAAGGCCATGGCAGAAGAAAAGTGTGCTCTTTATGGACAAACTTGAGAAGGTTCCTGAGTTTATTTATTTATGGAGGACTTGTAGAGGATCTGTCTGATTGAAGTGACTAGAAGCGGCTATGGGACATAAGATCAAAACAAACCTTAATACTTCGGTGCAAGTGAATGATGCTCACGGAAGAACTCTACTCACAGGTGAAGTAGCTGAAGTGCTGGCTATGGTGATCAACCCTTCACCTGAAACAGTCTTAGGCTCTGAGGCCTAGAAAGTTGACAGATGTGACATCAATTTTCTAAAAGGGTGCTGGAGGAGATCCAAGGAACTAGCAGAGCCTGACTGAGCCCATTATTAGAAACTATAGTAAAAAAAAAAAAAAAAAGGGAAGAAAAAATAGAATATACTGAGGAGGAGTCACCATGACTTTTGTAAAGAGAAGTCCTACCTCACAAACCACCAGCTTCTAAAAGGCGCCTGGTAGTCTGTCATCAAATGCAGTCCTTGCATGGATGAACAGTTAGTTGAAAGAGAGTCAAGAGAAGATAAAAATAAATAGTGAGTTCTGACTAATCACAAATGAGATCTTCAAGCTTGAATAGGTCCTTTGGTGGACTCCTCAGCTTTGGGTGAGTAGTAGTCAAAGAAGCAAATGCACTGTTAAGAATAGTCACACTGGAAAAGGGACAGAGAGGTAAACAGAGTGCCCTGGGGCCACTTCATTAACCCATGCATCTCACTTCATGGTCAGGTCTCAGAATTGATAAAGGAGACTGGGAAAGTTTGGAGAAAGGTCAATGGAAAAGCTTCTGTACAAAAAGTAGCAAAGTCAGATAGGGCTCATCAGCCTGGAAAAGAGGTGGCTGAAGAGAAATCTGACAAAATTTTGTAAAATCATGGGAGGCATGGAAAGGTCTTTGTCTTTAAGGTCATCAAGAGAGATTAGTAGGTGCACTGCTCCAACAGGCAAGAAGAGGTGCTTTTCTCATAAAATGTAGATCTTGCTGTAGGAGGCTGTGGATGTGAAAAGTTTGCGCAGGTGCAGAACACAAATGTGCAACGTCATGGAAGAAAAATCTACTGCAGGTTATCAGGTACAAAGACTTTTGGGCCAGGAAGTCACTGAGCTGCAAAATGTGTGAGAGTATTCTGGGGAAGTATCACATCCCCTTCTACTCTTGGGGAGGCTGTTGGCCACAGTCAGAAACAGGTCCTGTGGAGATGGGCTGCGGGTCTGACCTAATACAACTGTATTTATGTTATGGTTTTATGATCCTTCCGTAAGAGTGGAAACCACATGACCCAGAATATCTAGCCCGGATAAAGCATGGGATGCTGGGAACGGCCTCACCAGGAATAACAGGAGGATGAACTAGAGGGCAGCTTGCCAGTCCTTCCTGATAGTAGGTATTTTAATTAAAAGGGATTGCAATTCAAGGTGGAGCCTGTGACAAAAGGAAAAAGAAGGACAAATTACAGAAAGAAACATCTGTAGACAGCAGCTTGCACGATGCTCTCCCTGCAGGCTTCCACCAGCTGCTAATGGCATATTCAAGCCACGAGGTCAACACCGCTTTCCTAAACTCTTGGTTCCAGGATATGATGCACATACCCCTGACATGTGCTCTTGCCCTCGCTGAAGCAGGGTCTTTTAAGTCTTTGTGGACTGACTCCTGGGTATTTATGTTTCTATCTTTAGTTACAAAACACAGTGACACGTTTTTAACTGTAAGCCCTTTAGCTAATCATTGACAGACTGGTGCCTATAAAAGAGTGCTGTAGTTATTCAGAGTCTACAACTTCCTCTTTTAAAGTTTAGTGCTTATATATTTCTTGGCTGTTTAAACTGTATTTCTACCCTGTAGAAAGCAGAATTTGTGCGACATACAGACATCGTGCTGGCATTTTCTTACTGCCTAACACAGGAACATGTCCAAGTAGTCATTCAGTTACCATTTCACAAACCGCTCCTCAGAAATTTAGATTTGAGGGCAAACTTTGGTATTTGCTGGAAAGAGGAAACAGTTGTTACTCCTGTTGTTCCTGTTGCCCTCCATTTGGGATTTTAAATAGGGTGTGTGTCTTTCCTGCATGAACTGATACACCTGGGCTCTCCTGCTCCCCAGCTATGGCTGCATAGCCGAAGCTGCTGTTCTGTGCCTGGGGGAAGACAACATTAACTGCATATCAGTGCTTTTATATTAATATTTCCCTGCCGGATAGAGATATCAGCTCACACATGAAATGGTTTATAATCCGAACCCTCACCCATGTGTGTGTGACCAAGGGAAACATGCTGCTAAAATAATCCTACAAAAACCCACCAGTGGCCAGGGGTATATATTACTTTCTAAGAAGCCTAATGTCAGAAGGTAAGGCAAAGGAATGGGCTAATTGAAGTGAACGTTATGAAATTAACCAAAAAATTGCATCCAGGGAATCCAGAAGTTTCTCCACCATTCATCTCGCTGACCCTAAGACCAGCCAGCCTCCTGCCACTGCAGCTGGCCAGGAGAGGCAGGACTTCCACTGAAGAATCTTCAATATGGCTCTTGCAAGATTGTCTCCTAATATGTGTAGTAACTGTAATCAAAAGAAATGCAAAGTCTGCACCTCCTGTATGTACAGATAACAGTCAACCCAGCAGTGATATCCAGTGAGGATATCCTAGTGTTGTTCCACAGAGGGCCACAGTGCTGCGTCAGAGTGTGGTACAGAGCTGGAGTGAGGAGAGACATGGCATTCAGTTCAACATAATGACTCAAACCTGATGCGGAGGTCAAAGCTGCAGGTGTCACCCTCTGGTAGGTGCTAGAGCCTGCAGAGGAATGGGGGTTCCCTGCTTAGGCCCTACACTGCTGATGGGCAAGGCTCCTGCTAACACAACCAAGATTGCAGCCCCAGTGCTAAGGAGGCTAAAGTGAGTTGATGCAGTACAGACATCACTCTGAATCTGCAGACCTTGTGTCACCTGTTCTGACCTCAGAGCTGCTTCGACTCTGTTCTCACTGTTCTCTGATGGAACTGGGCAAGTAGCATCTTCCTGGGTGTCCCTCAGGGACGAGGGGGAGGAGAGGGTGCAGTCTCCTCTTTTCTTTCCTACAGCAGGCAATGCCGCACCTCCTCACAGCCAAGTGCCAGAGCAGGGCACCTTCTTTTGCTGTGTCCATCAGAGGGTAAGGTCTTCCAGGGACAGGTCCTGGCTCTTCAGTGAGACCATTTCAGCTGCACACCTTGTGGGGAAGCTGGTCTACAGAGGGGGGCCAGCAAGGACGAGAAAGACAGAAAGAAATCTTGGCTCAGCCATCTCACTCATTATTCAAAGACTGAATACTGTGGCAATATTTTGATATACTTCCATCAACATCACACAAAGCTGAAAAGGTATTGCAAGCCACATCCTGTGCACTATTACTGTGATGTTTGTGGACTCTCTCAGGCTGGCATTGATGTAGGCAGTGAGAGGAGGGTATCTCTGTAGCTCTGGGGATTTTAGCTTGAGACAGGAGGATCCCAAAAGAAAACGGAGAAAAATGAGACTGTTTAGCACAACTGACAGGAATTAATGAAGTGATTCTGTTCCCCTGTCCCTGTGTTTCCAGGTGAAAAGGCTTCATCAAAACAATATTGTCTGTTCTATTTCTGTGGGGTGAGGAGGGCTCTGCCTGCCCAGACACGTTTTTCTTACATTTTGCCATCCAGGATTATATGTCTGGGCACCTGCAGGTGGGAGAGAGAGAGAGAACTGGGTTTACAAGCTCTCGCAGGTGGTAGAACCACAGCAGCAAATATACCACAGTGGTCTAGGGAAAGCTGACAGCGAGGTGCCCTCAGAGTCATCTCAACTTTCCGCAGATGAGCTCTACAGAGTAACCAAAAACATCCATTGGATGAGGGGGAGGAAATCTGGTAAGTACATAAACCAGCAACTAACGTTTGGAGAAAAATACCGTGTGGATGAATTGTATCACAGTTGCCAGTATCGGCTTTCTTTCATGCTGCAGTTTCTTTGGTCTACCTGTCAGGTTATCTAGATCGTGAATTTTGCAACTGCAGATGTCCTTGGGATTAACTGCTCTTGTCCACAGCATGAGGTGAAAATTACAGGAGTCAAGACATGGGCACAAGCAGAATGTAATTACTTGAAACTATGCAACCAGGAGACCGGAGCCAAAAAAAAAAAAGTGGTATGGATTCTCCAGGCCTGCCATGTGGTGAACGAGCTTGACTTGGGCTTGGGTTTTTTCAGTTGAATTATAGAATCACAGAATGGTTTGGGTTAGAAGGGACCTCAAAGATCATTTAGCTCCAACCCCCCTGCCATGGGCAGGGACACCCTCCACTAGACCAGGTTGCCCAAAGCCCCATCCAACCTGGCCTTGAACACTGCCAGGGATGGGGCAGCCACAGCTTCTCTGGGCACCCTGTGCCAGGGCCTCACCACCCTCACAGGGAAGAATTTCTTCCTAATATGTAATACAAATCTCCCCTCTTTTAGTTTAAACCCATTTCCCCTTGTCCTGTCACTGCACTCCCTGATAAACAGCCCCTCTCCAGCTTTCCTGTAGGTCCCCTGCAGGTACTGGAAGGCCCCAATTAGGTCTCCCTGGAGCCTTCTCTTCTCCAGGCTGAACAACCCCAACTCCCTCAGCCTGTCCTCAAAGGAGAGGTGCTCTACCCCTCTGATCAACTCCTCTGGACTTGCTCCAGCAGCTCCATGTCTTTCCTGTACTGGGGACCCCAGAGCTGGACGCAGCACTGCAGGTGGGGTCTCACCTCAACCTGCTGGCCACACTATTTCTGATGCAGCCCAGGACACGGTTGGCTTTCTGGGCTGCCAGTGCACACTGCCAGCTCATGTTGAGCTTCTCATCAACCAACACCCCCAAGTCCTTCTCCTCAGGCCTGCTCTCAATCCATTCTCCGCCCAGCCTGTACTTGTGCTTGGGATTGCGCCGACCCACTGAAAAGTCATGTTTGAATTGTTTCTTAAGCATTCTTGTTTCTGAGTGATTGATCAATCGATCATTCAAAGATGGGCAATGCCATCTGAGAGCATTGATGCAGAGTGGTTGCAAGAGCAGGGTGAGACAGATGTATGGGTGACTGAAACCCTTCAGTAGCTGTGGCCACTTCTCTGCCCCTGAAGGAGAGCTGTGGGCTTGCAGAGATGGCTGGAAGGGACTGAAGAGGAATCTAAATGGCTAATGGAGTAGCAGATGGTAAGCAAACAGTTACAGATGGGTGCTGTCCACGCTGAGGGCTGTGATACCTTGTGCTGTCTACGAGGTTTTTACAGGCTCTGTGTGTACGTGTGATGTCTATGACAGAAAGCCTGCTATTGCTGTGATTAAGTGATTTTTTAAGACATTAAAGACTATAGTAAAGTGATTATTTCCAGATTTGTCTCCATAGCGGATGTGTGCTGTGGTAGGCTTGTGACACGCAGGCATTCACGGGGTGTGTGTGTCTCTTTCTCTCTCGCTAGGTTCTCAAGCATCTGCGGCACTTAAATTTCACCAATAACATGGGGGAGCAAGTGGATTTTGATGAGTTTGGGGACCTGGTTGGGAATTACTCAATAATCAATTGGCATCTCTCTCCGGAGGATGGCTCCGTCGTTTTTGAGGAAGTTGGGCACTACAACGTTTATGCCAAGAAAGGGGAGAGGCTCTTTATCAATGAAAACAAGATCCTGTGGAGTGGATTCTCTAAGGAGGTAAGTGCTTAAATCCTCACAGCAATGTTTCCCAAGTTTCCACAAGCTGAAACCTGAACTCTGTGCACTCCTAGCTTATGGCTCCATGTCTCATTAAGAGGTCCATTCATCTTACTGTATACATGGTCTCTGCCCTAGTCTTTCACACTTCTGGAAATAGAATAGAATAGAATAGAA
>VWZZ01002582.1:0-17693 GCA_013399095.1 Psophia crepitans
CTCAAAACACTCTCTAATATAGTGAGCTGCCCCTCCTATGTTGCCTATCCCTCCTGAAGGGCTTATAGAACTATTCAAGTGTGCACAGACAGGCATCTAGTCTCATTGCGGATCTTCTAGAGTATGTGAGATATAGACACAGGTATCTCTAAAGCCAGGCAACCTTCTGGATATACAGTTGGAAGCCACACAGAATGACACAAACCATCTGAAAAGGTGCTAAGGAGAGACTCAATTTCCCAAACATAGATGCCTAGTATCATTAGGTGCTGCATCATATCCTACTTGGCCTTCAGTTGGGAATTCTTATGGGTGTAGGTTTCCTTTATGTTCTGTGTAAGGTTTCCTTTATGTTCTGTGTAAAGTATGTAAGTTGATTTGAATCCCCAAGGGTATCTACAAAAGCAGCATTTGTTTATGCTGAGGCAGTTAATTTACACACTAGATGATTTTATTTATGTTTCATTATGATTGCTCCTTAAATGTCTAGAAGAGGTCAGCCAAGTCATGTGAACCATGTTTGTCTCCTCTCCAACTCAAAGGGGTATCTTTCAGCAGGGATAGAGTTAATTTTCTTTCTGGCAGCTGGTAGAGTGCTGTGTTTTGGATTTAGGATGAGAATAATGTTGATAATACACTGATGGTTTTAGTTGTTGCCAACCAGCCAAGGACTTTCCAGGTTCTCACACTGCCCTGCCAACAAGAAGGCGAGGGGCACCCATGAAGCTGGGAGAGGACACAGCCAGGACAGCTGTCCCCAACTGGCCAAAAGGATATTCCATACCATATGACTTCATGTTCCATTTATAACTGGGGGGTGGGCTGAGAGGCGGGGCAGCTGGGCGTCTGGCACTGCAGCTGGGAGTCTTGCACAGCATTGAATTTGGGTGGTGAGAAATTGTATTCTTCATCACTTGTTTTGTATTTTTTATTTACTATTATTATTATTGTTGTTATTATTATTATTATCCTTTGTTTGTTTGTCCTGTTTGTCTCCTCTTTAGAGAATCAGCAAAGGTCCTGTTACATGGAAAGAGTGCCTTCCCCACAGAACTTTGTAGAATCCTATGGTCATATTTTTCAATGCATCATGAAATATATGAGGGAAATTACCCTAGCAATTCATCCTCCTTAAACATCTACAGAAATTTGCTTCAGCGTATTTATTTAGTTATCTAAGAAAGGGTGAGTCAGCAAATCCTTCAATAAACTTCCAAGAAAAGACATCACCAGGTTGTGTATATTTGTCTCCATTGATTCTTAAAGAACACTACGGTGACAAGCTCTGGTTTTTGCATCTAAACCACAGACATAAAATGTTAGAGGAATGCTAAAATCTCAGGCTAAGTGCTGAAAAGCATTGGTAGTTACTGACATGAAAAGACATGGGTGTCTTTCTGAGGAAAAAAGTTTAAGACAGTTCTCTTCAGCCATCTTTGCATCCAAAGGTATTACTGAAGGACTGATTCCATGGTTGTGGTTCAAATGCTCAAATATTGATATCAACAAAGGCGGCGCTTTCTCCTGAGTTGTCTGTGTTGATTCAGATGGCTACCATGTTGCTCAATGCTCCAAATCATCCGACAGCCTGACCTAGTCAACTATCAAGTCAACCTATATAATTGTCTCAGAGGCTGATAATTGCATGCAGTGTCGATACCTCCATGAGAGGAATGCCAGCCAAGATTTATATTTCACCTTTAAGGTATATGTAATTGTTTCTGTCCGTGATGGCAGCAGTAAGTCTTATTTGCTTCCTTACAAATTCCTCTCATAAGAAGATGCTGGGTAAGGCATCTCTGTAGAACTTGTGTTTACATTTGCTGTCAGTGTTGAGTTTAGAAGAGAAAACTTATGAAGCAATTTCACATAAATGGCTGAAAACAGCTGAGATGACAATTACAAATAAAGATGAATATGAAGTGTTTAAAAACGTATAACCAATTAAGAGTTCCTAGTGTGTCTTTTTTGTATTATTTTTTTTTCCAAATATGCAGGCTTACAGCTATGCCTTTAGGAAATATTCACATTTCTTGACCACTTTACTCAGAGCATCCTTCATCGCTCTGTTTCTCAGACTGTAGATGAGGAGGTTGAGCAGTGGAGTCACAACAGTGTAGAAAACTGAGAAGACTTTATTCAGTGCTCTCAGAGTCCTAGTTTTTGGCCGGACATAAACAACTATTAAGCTTCCATAAAAAACTGTGATAACAATGAAGTGGGAAAAGCAGGTGGAAAAAGCCTTTTGCATCCCAGTGGTGGAAGACATTCTCAGTACAGTGGTAATGAGACAGATGTAGGGCACCAGGGTTAGTAAGTAAGAGGGTAGTGTGCATACTGCTGAGAGGACAAGCACCAACATTTCAGTCAGGCTAGTGTCACAGCAGGAGAGTTTTTTCACTGGAGTGAAATCACAAAAGAAATGATCGACAAATTTGGGACCACAGAAGGAATGTTGTGAAATCAGGAAGTAGCTTATGGTCATAACAAGGAAACCATTCATCCAAGACCAAGCTATGAGCTGCAGGCAGTATCTGCTATTCATGACAGCTCTATAGTGCAAGGGTTTGCAGACCACTAAATACCGATCATCGGACATTGCTGATAAGAGAAAACTTTCTGTCGCTGCTAGGGAACCAAAGAAATAAAGTTGTGTGATGCAGCTGCCAACAGAAAGTCTCTTGTCCCCAGTCAGGAAGTTCAACAACATCCTGGGCAGGATGGCAGAGCTGTAGCAGGTCTCCAAGCAGGACAAGTTGCACAGGAAGAAGTATATGGGTTTGTGAAGGTGCCAATCAACCACCACCAAAAGAAAAATGAGGATGTTGCCAATCACAGTCACAACGTAGATCACCAAGAAAAGGAGGAAGAGAAAAGGCTGGATTTCTGGGATATTCCCAAATTCCAGGAGCAGAACTGTTGTTATGACTGTTTTATTACTACATTCCCCATTTGCCATGTATCAAGCCAAAAGGAAATGCATCACAGCCTGGAACAGAGTATCAAGATGGCTGAGAGATAAGTGTGGGTCAGGATGGGGGTCCAGAGACAGTGATCAGGATCAGGCACAGCCAGTGCCCTTTGGCCAGGAGCAGCCCTGCTGAGGGATTTGCGGTCCCTCCCTTTGGCCCGGAGCATCCTGCAGCGGCCGGGGATGCTGCCCCCGGGGCGGGGTGCGCAGCCGCTCGGTGCCGCCGCAGCTCAGCCGTGCGCAGCCCCGCAGCGCAGCCCGCAGCCGCTGCCGCCCGCTCCCTGCTGTCCCTTCTGAGGCGGGGAGGGGGCTGCAGGGACCCCACTCGGATCCCCTCCAGCGGGGGTGCCCCCTCCCCTCCCCATCCCACAGCCTCCCAGCTACCCGGCACCCAGGATCCCCGCTGCCCCCGCAGCCCCCAGCGCGCCAGGCGCCCGGGGGTTCGGGAGGAGCTTTCGGCGACGTGTCCCCGTCCCCCCTGCCTGCCTCCCCGCCAGTCTGTCCGTCCGCTGCCCCTCCGCCTCTCTCTCCAGCACTGCCATCCCTCTGCTTATGTGGCCCTGCGGCTTCCTGCCTGCCCGAACGTCTCTCGCTCCGTGTCTCCATCCCTCCTCCTGTGCCCATCTCACTCACCTGCCCCTTACTCTCAATCCTCCTTCCTCTTCCACCTCTCCCTCAGTCCATCTGACTGTCGGTCCGTCCCTGCTGACTCTGGCCTTGATTCCGGTGAGTGTCTGCTTGTTAGTGCCTCACTTCGTTTTTCTCTCCTTATTCTCTGCCCATTGTCCCTGCTTGCTGAGGAGACCTTGCCCCTGCTCAATCCATCCCTCTGCTCATCCCTCACCCTTATACCCCCAAGGACTTACACCCTATTTGCTCTGTCTGTCCAGCCATGATGGTGGGGTGGGGAATTTTCCGGTGCTCCCCACTGCATCACCCCAGAGTGGGAACGGAGGAAATTGATGTAAAAGTATCTGAACCAGACAGATCTATGTGGATAGGTTTGGGGTGGAGGACAGTCTCTTTCCCGTAGCACTTGTCCAGATGACAGCCAGAGATCACTTGAACTACACCCTCCCCCCAGTGCCTTTCTGGGATTTGCTTTGCAATCATGGAATACCTGTCCATGGCCTCATTTCTCTCTCCATCTCTTTTCCACCACCTTCCTTAGTATCTGGACTTTCAACCTGCCCTGTGCAGCTACATTCACACAGTACTGTTTGTGATGGGTACCTGCTCAGCTTTTATCAAATGGACCCCTCCACCTGTCCATCCATCCATTCCAACAACAATTCTGATGTCTCTCTGTTTGTCCTCCTATGCATCTATCTGTCCCAAAACGGACCTCATCTGCCCTCCCTCCATCCATCCATCCACGCACTCTTGCTTTCACAGCTTCTTCCTTCCATCTCCTCTTGCTATCCGTCAGTTCTCTTCAAGATTCTCCTATGGTGGGGGTGGGGTGCAGACTTCCTCAATGCAGAAATACTCCTGGTGACGTCCCAGTGCTCATGAATAGGAATTTCTGAATCCCTGGGTTTGCTCTGGCAAACCATGGGCTGTTGGGGCTTCCAGCTATGTCAGTAGGACTGGGGAAATGGGAAGGAATCTTCAGCAAATAGGGGCTGCCATGTGGTTTCTGTGGATCTCTCCTCTTACAAGAGACACTTCTTGTCTGCAGGTCTCCAGAAATGTGGCATCAGAGCTTTGGACATCTAGGAAAATCCTACAGCCATGACAGTGAGCTGGGGACCAGACAGCTGAGGGACATTTGGGGGATGGGAGATGCTCCTAAAGGGGGACAAAGAAAGGAGGATAGGCAACTGCAAGGGGGAATATCTGAACTGGAGCTTCCCAGGGTGAAACAAGGATGGGAATGGTCAAGAGGTCTACAGGAAACAGATGGGGAACAGAGGTATGAGGCAAAAGGGAAGCTGGGGGTAGTGGGGAGGTCACACTAGACCTCAGTAACACTGGTCACCTAGTGTTGGTTTCATGGGTGAGAACAGCCACAAACTGGAAGCAGCCCCAAAGACCTTGTTGTGTCGTTCATGTGTGCTGATGGACAGGCTGCATCTCTCCTAACAGCAACAAGATCCTTTTTGCTGGGAAAGTGGCTCCACACGCCCCTGCACTCAATGCCTCCGTGCAGTGCTGCGGTGGATGTTGCTATCCAGCATTATGTGGCCTCCAAACTCATCTAACAGAACAAGAGTCAGATCTCCACTGAAATCCTCTTTGTCTTCCCCCTGAGTCCCCACATGGCCATCTACTCCTTCCAGGCCCGCAGCAAGGATGCCAAGGACCAGGCCATGCTGCAGGATGAGGTACCAGCATCCAGGGATGAACGGATGAACCACCACAGAGGCATGGGATGAGCAGCCCATCCTGCCTGGTGATCAGCTTTCTGTCCCTCCCCTTCGCACCCAGACCCAGCACAAGGCTACAGGGGGCTGGGAGAATCTGGAATATCTTCAGGATCAGTCTGAGTACACGGGCGAGGTGTTTGCCTGCTTCCTGGGCACCGTGTCCCCTGGCAGCGAGCTAACTGTGACCATGTGCTATGTCCAAGAGCTGCCACGGGAGCCAGATGGAGCAGCTCATTTTGTGCTGCCACCCACACTGCATCCCTACACAAAACTCTAGGGTGAGTGACCCCACAAGGAACCGGCCTCCCAGTCACACACCCCACAGACTCCCCGTGTACTTTACGAACAGACGCAAGGTAACTTCCCTTTGGACCCACAGGGGAACCCACATTTTTCCCCCCCTGCACCCCCTGGACAGATCCACATATTCTTTCCTGTGCCCCATGAGGGGGATCCACACCTCCCACACACATTTCCAATAAATAGATTCATGGACCCCTCCATACGCCTCTTTGACAACCCCCAGTTCTCTCCCTATGTCCTATATATGGGTGCCAAATTCCGCCCCTCGGCCTCCTACTCCTGCAAGGACAACCTTTGTCCTCCCCGGTGCTGTGTTTCTCCTTGCAGCCTCGAATTGTCACTGGCAAGCTGCCTTACAGCCTGCTGCTCGCCACCAGCCTGCAGTCACCCCGTGGAATGGCCAATGTCCAGGCCAACTTCGACCTCACCCCTTTGATCTACACTGCCCAGGACCGCAGCACTGCACAGGTATGCATCAGGATCCTGGCGGGACCTGAGAAGGTGTGTCATCACTGGGGAAGAGGGGATACAGTAGGACCAGTGCCTGTGCTCCTGGCCAAATGTTTGGTCTGGTCCCCTCCTCCTGGGTATGACCAGGCACCCCTTGCAATAGTCTCACTGGCTGGCAGCCCCCCAAGGCATCATGATTTGGAGCTGCTGGTGTATTTTGGAGACTCCAGTGCAGTCAGTGCTGTGGTGGAGAAGGAAGACCCTGAGGCCCCTCCAGGGGAGTGCAGCTGGGGAGGGAATATGGAGGCACCACTGGGTTGCAGGAGGGATGGGGACAAGAGGAGACACTGGGGATTCTGGGGGGTGAGATATCATTGGGGATTGGGATGGGAATGGCAGGCATTGAGATGGGATAGCTTGGGTCTGGGGCCCCAGGGTGGGGGGCTGGGGACACTATGATGAGGTATCAGATGTAAGCAGCATGCATCCGTGTTAGGGCTCACTGGGTAGCTCTACTGGTGGCACTGGGTTGGAATACATGGGGCACTGGGTTATGCAATGGGTGAACAGTACAGCAGGGTATTGAGGTACCAGTGTGGGGTGTCAGGGCCTCTGGGATGGTGGAAGTTGAAAACACCATGAGAATGCGGATTCTGACAAGGAGGAGAAGAGGCGTCCCTATCTGGTTTTCATCCCACCCCATACCTCCTCCAGGCTCCCTGCTTGGTGACCCCATGGTGCTGGTGACACTGGCACCCAGCATCCCTGAGGCAGTGCCTGGGCAGCACCAGTCCAGAGAGTTCATCTTCCTCCTGGACACCACTTTTCTTGAGCATGCACCGATACCTCCGCAGAGCAGGGACCAGGACAGAGTGGAGGAGCAGGTTGAGGGGCAGTGGGACAGGGCAGGCATTTACAGAGGGACAGAGATGTGAGAGGGGACTGGTGGGGCCTGAAATGGTCCTGAAATCTCTCAGGAGGGAAACTGCCCAAGGGAGTTCAGGGCACTGGCTTGGGTCATCCAGGGGAGTCCAGAGTCTTTAGGAGGACCAGGCTATGGGCAAAGGCATCTGCACCTCCCACCGGTGCCTCCCAAGACCTGCCTGCTGTGTCTTTCCACAGGACTCCCCGGTCTTCCTTCTCAAAAGCCTGCCCCTAGGCTGCTACTTCAACACCTACTGCTATGGAGAAACCTCTGTGGGCATCTACCCATGAGCAAATATGGGGCAGACTGGGTGCTATGGAGCTGGATTAGGTGCTGGTGCGTAGTGCTGGATATTGAGGGGCACGGCTGGTGCTGCACAGCTGGAGTGGGTGCCATGGGGCAGGGTTAGATGCTGGATGGCAGGTGTGCATGCTCTGAAATCGTCTGGTTGTTATGGGGCAAGGTTCGGTGGAGGAGGTCATGACCGGTGACTGTAGGGCGAGGCTGGCTTCTGGGGACGGCATCATTGTGGCATTATGGGACAGCATCTCTTGGGGTTCTCTTGTGCAGAGTCTTATAGGACCTAGGAATCCAAGTCTCCTCAACAACTACTATGGGGCAGGGACTTGCAGAGGGCCCTAAGGCATAGCTATGGGGAGTGCTATGAGACAAGGACTCAGGCCAGCATAGAGCAATGTGCTCGCCAAACATGCTATGCTTCCTGCAGACAAAGTGTTGGATACACTCAGGACAACCTGACCGAGGCCACGTGGCGCATCCTCTCCACTGGCCCCACTCTGGGTGACACCAATCTGCTGGGAATCCTCTGCGCAATCTACAATTCCCACCACCCCCACGGGCAGATGTACCAGGTAGGGGTGCAAGGGCATGGAGGTGTCCCAGGAGGAGAGAGAGGACATGGGAGTGTGGGTGGAAGGAGCCACCCAAGGTATGCAGTGGTCACAAGGGAACAGGAAAGGTGCTGTGGGGTGTGGGGGAATGGAGAAGTGAGGCTACATCCTTTGGCGTTTCTGTCCCTGAGTGGATATCTCTCCCTGGGGCAGTCTCTCTACAGGGGGCGTCTATTCTGGGGCCCCCCTCTCGATTTCAGGGGCATGTTCTCCTCATTTTGGGGTCCCTGTGCAGGGCCCCACCACTCATGTCTCCTGTCTCCCAGCTATTCATCTTCATGGCCGGGCTACACACTGACAAGGAAGCCATCGCAACTGAGGTCTACCGTCACCACAAAAGCCACTGGTCATGGAGACTCTGCCCCCAGACCTCCAGTTGCCCTTTGATTGTCCAGCCGTTTCCACACCTCATGAGGGCCCCTGTTCACCAGTGCCTCTCTTAATACTTGGGTCCATCCAGTGACTGAAAGACCCTTCCCACCCTGCACAGTTCTCATGTGCTAAGCCCCTATGAGGGAGTCTTTGCTTACTACTCTCACATTCAAGGCACCCTTCACAGAGTGAAGCACAGGGCTTGTACACCCTGATATGCCCCCAAGCTCTTCCCCAGCCCCACTAGCTCTGCCCCAAGTCCCAGCTCTCCTCTGCCAGCTCCCTGTCTAATCCCAGCTCCAACCCCGGTCCCTCACTCCCTGCTCTTCCTCCTGCCCCCTTGTTCTGCAACCCAGCTTTGCTCCCCCAGCTTTAACTCCAGCTTGTGTTCTCCAGCTCTAACCAGCACCCTTGCACGCACTCCTGGTTCTCAATTCTGACACCTTTCCCTGCTTCCCACATAGATGTTTCTCTTTCTGCTTCTCTGAGGACAGCGCTGCCCTGGCTACAGCCCTGGCCAGGGAGACAGGGGGTGAAGCTATCTACATCTCCTCTGACAGCAGTATGACAACTGTGGTAAGAACTCAGGAGCCCTGGCAAGTCCTCCCTATTCCAGACACACTGACTGCCAAGTACTTCAGCACCTGGACTGTCCACACACAGTAGTTGAGACCCAGCTGCCCCAGAAACCCAGGCACTCAGGCTTCCCCTGACTCTACCCCACCGCCCCACCCCACTGAGAACCCAGGTACCTGGGATTCTGCCCCGCAGTAACCCACAGACCTTGCTGTGCCCTGGGAACCCAGCTGGTGCAGGCTACCACACATGTTCCACTGTCCCCAGGGAACCCCAACACTGGGGACCATGGGCTGAACCACGGTGAAGCTGCAAACTGTGGTGTCCTGCCTTCTATCCCCAGGTGCTGAAGTGTCTGAAGCAGGCCCTCAAGCCAGCAGCTGAGGGAGTCTCTCTGAGCTGGGTCCTGCCTCATGGCCTGAGGGTTAAGGTGCTGGGAGGCACCCCTCAGTCCATCTTTCAGGGTAAACACAGCCTCCTCTATGCCCAGATCCATCGACAAGCACAAGTGAGAGCTGAGACTACAGTCACTCCCAGTTACCTCCCAATAGCCTCCCAGTAACCACCAGTAATCTTTCAGTAACTTCCCAATATTGCCTAGTAACCACCTTGTGTCCTCAGTAACCTCCAGTAGCTTCCTATGTATTCCCAAGACGCAACAGTGACCAAGGGGGTCATGACCTCGAAGTACGACCTGGACAGCCAGGATGTCACCCACACCATTGAATTCCCACTGTGCTCACAGGGAGATGGCCGGTGAGAGCCTGTCCTAAGGGAAGATGTGTGCATCCCCCGCTTCTCTAACATGGACTCCAGCTGAGGGGACACAGATAGCACATGTGTTCTCACCTTCCACACACAATCCAAAATGGGCAGAGAACCCAAGTTTCCAAATATGCCCCCATTCCTTGCTTTGACCCCACAGAGATAGGACCCAGGAACCTGGGCATCACTTCCCTCCAGACAGACAAGGACTCAGACATCCACGTTTTCCCTCTGCCCATCCTCACCCCTGAAGGGAGAGAGTCCAGGTGTCCGCTTTCTCTGTCCACCTTTCCCCAGCACAGAGACCAGCTGGGTGGTCAGGCCTCACCCCACTCTGTCCCCGGGCTGGCTGGGCATCGTCTGGCCATGAGATGCTTGCTGAAGAGGTTGTTGACAGAGACTGCAAGTGGGTCAGGGGATGGACCAAGGCATCATGCAGTTGAGATCAGCCTCACTTTGGGGATCATCTGCCCCTTTACCAGCTACGTGCGGCTTCACACATCACAGGGGGTCGCTTGGTACCGAGGTAAGGAAAGACACTTGCAGGAAGGAGCTGGTGGGGCAGCTTTGTGGGATGTTCTCATTTCACTAGAGCTGGAACTCCAGCCACAGGACACCCTGAGTCCCACAGGGCAGGCCCCATAACCACCCGGTGCATCCCTCCCATGGGCTTAATTCAGCCCCTTTCCCTGTTTGCCCTCAAAGGACCCCTGGCACTGTTGCCATCTCGCCAGTCACTCATCCCCTGCCAGATCATTTTGCTTCGTGACTCCACAGAAGTCTCTTCCTGCTATCCCATGAGCATCTGGGTCCCACCTGGTTGGCTGACAGGAGTGTGTGCATCATGGTTTGCCCTACCCCAGCGGGGAGCTTGCTCAAAAGGTATGAGATAATCTAATGTTTTATAGGAGGGTTGTGCTGCCATGTCTTGCCCATGGCATGGGAATCAATGAATTTTGCCTTTAACCCTTTACTTACCTACCCTTAAACTTTAAATTCCTGAAATATGAGACCCAGCTCAGGGACATCCAAGGAGGGTACAAGGATGGTGCTGGATCATAAATACACATTTGGATAGCATGTGTTGGGGGGGGCTATCAAGAGAGGTCTTGGGACATGGCTGGGCAGGAGTATCAGGAGAAGAGGCAATGGTCAAAGTTGGGGATGAGTTAGAGGTGTCCAGAAAGGGCTGCAGATGGGGCTACTTTGAGGACATGCAGGAAGGAGCTTAGACTGCAGGTAGCTACCCAAAGAAGGCCGGAGATAATGTTCTGGGGCATTGCACAGGGGAGTAAAGAGGGGCCAGCTTCCTGTGATACTCCCAACACTCCTGTTTACATCTTCTCCCACAGCATGTAAACCACCGCCACCACCTACTTCTTCTCTCAAGTATATAGATCCCACGGAATTTGTTTTGCGTTCTCTAGTTTTTGGGCCTTGCTTCACCAGCTGGTGGTATTGCAGAAAGTAGACGGCTCCTGGGCCCTCAGCGCAGGACTGGCCTCTGTGCTGGAAGTCGACGAGGCCAAAATCAAGGGAAAGATGCCCAGTGAGGTAAGAGGAGAACCTTTTATGGTGGCAGTGTGTCGTCCTCGGGCAGTGGGAACCCTCAGCTGATGGCAACACTGGCATCCCAAGGGCAGCCAGATCAGAAACCCGTAGTCACAAAGGAAGGGGTGGGAAGCAGTGAGAAAGCAGGGAGTGCTGCTCTGAGTCAGTGTTCTCCTACAGGTCATGGAGCCAAGCATCTGGGCCACAGTGCTGGCTGTGACCTGGCTGCACAGACATGACAAGTCAAGACCTCTGTGAGCTGCTGGAAGACAAGGCTGTGACCTGGCTGTGCAGCTGAGCTGGTGAGTCTTGTGGGTCCTTTTCCTGCTGAACCCCACAGCACAGAGGACTCCTTTCTCTTTCCAGTGGAACCTGCCTCACCCCTTGGCAGGTCCATGAATCCCTGGGGGGCAGGTGAAAGAGTCCTGTGTCCCCTTTCTCCTTTCCATCTGTGGCCTCTGCCTCCTGCCTGACTCCCCTGGTGCCCCTGTCTCTCCCCAGCTGCAGTGTTCCAGCTGGACAAGTACCTGGAGGCAGCCAACACTCTCCTGAGAAGCAGCATCAAGCCAAGTGTCTTCAGGCTCTGAGCTCAACATGTGCCTTGTGCTACAGGCTGTCAGCACCTGCTGCTAAAAAGGACCAGCAAATATAGCCTAAATTCACCTACTGTGCTGGGATACCACTGTTGCTGTCTCATACTAGTTGGGCTGAACCTGTATCATGCTGAACTCCTCACGAGAAAACCTGCAGTTCAGAGCCTCCAGTGAGTTTGGTCTGGGTGGAGGTGGGAGTGGGAAGGAAACATCACATTCCCCAGTGGTTTCTCTTCCCAAATTCAGCTTTGGCAAAATGGGCTCTACAAAGATGGTGCAAGGGACATGGTTTAGTGGTGGATTTGGTAGCATTAGGTTAATGGTTGGACTTGATGATCTTAAGGGTCTTTTCCAGCCTAAATGATTCTATGATTCCGTGGTTTCTGTCTTGATAAGAGAGTGCTGTGCACACTAGAAAAGACAAGTGTTTAGAGGTGTGAACAGCAGGCGCAATAGCAGTGGCCCCCAATGGACTCCTATGGCACACAACTTCTTGACTGATTTGGTTTACCCCAAAAGTCCAGGCTGTGTCAGGAACTCCCATACCTGCATTGCCATGCAAACCAATCGTTCTGGAAGTAAAACTCTCATCTACATCAGACCCAGAGCATCATAATGTCCAAGAGAACTCATGTGAGGAGAGACTGGTTTGAAAACCATCAGCATGTTGGAGGTGGAACTGAAGGAGCTTTTGATTAGCAAACCAGTCATGTAATGAACTCCCTTTTGCCCCAGGGCCATGAATTCATGGGTCTCATTCCATGTTGGCAAAGTCTCTGGCTCATTTTCCAATAAACAGTGGGAATAAAAATGAAAATGAATAAACATTTTCATTAAAAAAGGAAACAAACAAACAAAAAAACCCTATTCACATCTCTATTATTTATTGAAGAATTTAATACCCTCACTGCTGGAGCATCTGAGTGTATTAAACAGCTGAATTCAGCCTCACGTTAAGCTAAATTGCCCACAGTGGGCAGCTGCCTCATTTCACTGTCCTTAAAAATCAAAAATGTGTTTTCTGAACCTGAGGCATCTGTCTCCTTGCTGAAGCAGTGTGTGGGCGAGTATTTCACCAAAGGGAAGGGGGAGCATGTTGCTCTGGTGCTGAGACTTTGGCCAAACTGTGGCCAAAAATTTCCACGCACAGGAGGGAGGACAGGAACAGGAGGAGAGATCAAAACTGCTCTTCCAGCTTCATGTGCATGGACCCAGTATTACTGGGTAATCTTCTGTAAGCTAAAAGGTGTGGCAGAGCCTTTATTTCAGTTCAGCCTATGATCTTTCCTTCCAGGAGACATCTGTGAACCATCAGGTGTGGCGTGAAAGGATGTCGATACCCAGAAAGCACTAAATAAGATGCTGCCATTGCTCTCGGAAGAACAGAGACCTGTTCTAGTTAGCAAGACAAGAGCGAAGGACTTGCCAGGCTTTTTCTAAACTTCTTTTAGCCTGAATTTATTTCAGCTCGATCTTAGTGGTAGCAGCTGTAGCAACACTTTGCCCAGCATATAGGTGATTGATGTCTAACTTATCCTAGCTGTAAACAGAAAAGTTGTCAGGTGATTAATGACCAACTTCGGTTTAGCTTTAACTTTTTAACTCCATTGGAGCATGTGAGTCTGAAAATAAATGCTGTTCTCCGTTTAAGCTTCACCTCTGCTGTCCGGAGCAGACAGCACAAGTGTCTGTGTGCACTGGCAAGCCCCTGCCTGGAGGTCCATGGGGCGTCAGCGGAGTCACCTTCCCCAGAGATACAAATGGGATGGGGAATGTGCCCTCCCACACTCCTTGGGGTATTGAAGAAGGAAAGGACACTCTCAAGGGTGCCTCATCTGAGCAAAACTTAGTTGGTCTCCATGGCCTGGAGGGAATACAAGACTCTGCTTCTTTCTCCCCATTGAACATTGGCAGAGGCTGAAAAGGCAAGCTCAGTCACCCACATCTGCCTAATTCTGAAGGAGTCAATCACGTTAGAGTCTTGCTCAGGATGTGAGCTGAATCTGCTTTCTGGAGCCTCACCAGGCTCTGCTGCATCAGTTCAGAAAAGCCTATGCTTGTTGCCACACTTCAGTTTCTCTTTTTTCTCAGAGCAGGCTGAAATGCTTCAGAGGTCTGGGGAGGGACAG
The DNA here is from genome assembly GCA_013399095.1 of Psophia crepitans. Lineage (NCBI taxonomy): Eukaryota > Metazoa > Chordata > Aves > Gruiformes > Psophiidae > Psophia > Psophia crepitans. Next base: position 13,916 of record VWZZ01002582.1, read on the forward strand.
GCGTTGCCTGAGGTCTTGAAACAGTTTGCACCAGCTCAGAGCTCTCATCCTCCACAGGGATACACTCATGAAGTGCTCCCTCCCTGAAATCCCATAGGAGACACCCTCCAGGACACTGGTTATCTCCATAACACCAGAAAATGGCATTCAGAGCTCCATCTATGGAAGGAAGAGTAAAAGAGCAGAAGTTCATGTTGGCCTTCTTGTGAGATAATGGTTTTCCGAGAGAACAGGGAGGGGAGAGACATGGGGCAGAACAGGAGACACCCAGACCTGAGTCTTTGTTCCCAGGCACTGTCAGAGGAAATGTCCTTGCACTCTTCATTCACAGGGGAACCTCTCCTGATTGCACTTGTCACCAGCATCCCCAGACACAATTCATCCCAGTCTGGGAGAATGGTGTATTAGAGTTCGGATGCATCCCCTTTTTGAGAAGCCTATCCATCCCAGGATTTCTATGGACTACCCAGATGTTTTCTTTTAGCATCTCCATCTCCCTGTAAAGGCTCAAAAGTCTCAGGGAGGAAATCAGTAGGGTCATCACTGTGCTTATCCACAAAGTTGGCAAGACCCTAGGATGCAGTCTGGGCTGAGGGTCCTGTTCCTCAAGCACAGACTTTCCTATGGGTGTTTACCACAAGCGTGCACTAGATGATGCTCCTTCCCCACTTCATCCTCTGTTCACTCAGCCTCTTAGAAGCAACACTGAGCACAGAGCCCCAAAACCAGAGCTGAAAACTCTCAGGTACTCAGTACCTGCAGTGCCAATTCTTCTGCTGACAGGAGAAAGGGTGTCTGGTTTGACAGGACATCAGTTGTGTTTCCCTCAGTTATTAGGGAGGAAAGTGAGAAGCCATACTAGCCAGTGAGGAACATGTGGCTGTGAGAACTATATGTGCAGAGATCTCTAGTACCTCACACGGACCGTGGTGTGCGGTTACGACAATCACAGCAGCAGCAGATGTGTTTGCGTCAGTCATGTTTGATGGAATTTGCCAGTACGTGCCTACAACATAGCTGCGCTACGATTAATGCTGGCAATGGGCAGTGGGAAAACAGAACTTCGCTCGGCTGACATTCATTAATGATACACACCACCAGTGGTTAGTGTTTAATCATTATCATTATTTATCACCATCTATTCAAGTCTTAACAATGTTATTCTACGCCTGTTAGTGTCTGACACAACCAAAGCTGCTCCCTGGAATGCAGCAAAGTTAGTGCTGCTTTGGTGACACCGGTAATACCCACCCACCACCTAAGGAGAAAGTCCCAGAAGAAGCTTTCAGGAGGATATATTTTTCCCAAAAGATGGACTCTTGATCCAATCTATGTATTTTTTTAAAAAAGAAGGTAAGAGGAAGCCCATGAATTGTATCTTTTTTTTCAAGGATATGTGATTTATTAGATCAGTTTAGATTTGTGTCTTTTCAACCTTTCCCAAAGATATTTCTACTGTTGATATTTTTCTCTGTATACCTAGTTTTAAATAAAAAACATTTCTTCAAAGTGTCATGGTTTTTGTTGTGGGTTGGTTGTTTTTTTTTTTTTAATTTAGTTATTTATTTTCAGGGTTAATTTTCCCCAGGAGAAAACTAGAAATAGTTATTAACTGTCCTCCCACCCCAGTATGTTTGTGGAGCTTGTGAAAAACTGGTACAGAAGTGGAACTCCGTTGTGTTTCAGACAGAAGTATCTGAATTACTCATTATGTCTTCTGCAAAATTCAGAAATCCTTAAAATTATTCCAGTAATTTATACATGGACTTTACCCCTGCAAAGTAGGATTCCAGTTCCAGTGGCTTGATTCACAGTGTACCAACACAACAGACCTAACAGTTCTGATCTTCTCCCACCTCTGTGAGGCAATATGTTCAGACAAGCAGTATATATACTGTATTTCTAGCCTTTCTGTGGTCAGGGGACATACCTGTGACAGGCAAAGCTGTGCCCACTCACACTTGTTCAGAAGCATTGCCAATGTGTGATGCCCACCATGATGCAACGTCCCAAGCTGGGTCTTGGGGTTGGAAAAGAAGGCTCCAGGGAGACCTAATTGTGACCTCCCAGTGCCTGCAGGGGCTGCAGGAAAGCTGGAGAGGGGCTGGTTGCAGGGCAGGGAGGGCCAGGCCAAGGGGAAGGGCCTGAAGCTGCAGGAGGGGAGCTGGAGCTGAGCTGGGAGGCAGCAATCCTTCCCTGGGAGGGTGCTGAGGCCCTGGCACAGGGTGCCCCGAGAAGCTGTGGCTGCCCCTGGCTCCCTGGCAGTGCCCAAGGCCAGGTTGGATGGGGCTTTGGGCAGCCTGGGCTGGTGGGGGGGTGTCCCTGCCCATGGCAGGGGGGTTGGAACTAGATGGGCTTTGAGGTCCCTTCCAACCCAAACCAGCCTGTGATTCTATGATTCTATAAATAGGTTCAAGACTGTGCCTGATCTATGTGACAAAATCACACAAAGGAGAAGTTGGGTTCAATAAAACAGGAGTTCCCTTCTGAACCTACTACTTTGTACTGGGATGGCCCAATTTACCTTCTCCCCTACCTGCTACTGGAACACTGTCCTGCTTGGCCACCCTACTTGCACATTTTACACCCACCAGAAAACCTCCATACGTCCGTCAGTAAGACTGGGTCCCTGCTAGACCAGTAACAATGGGATGACTGGTGAGTTTTTAAATCTACATGATAAGGTCTCCATTAAGCAAGTCCAGTCTTACTGAGAGACCCTTTCGTTGCCTTCACTAATACTGTCAGCTAATATCCTCCAAAGATCATCTCTGATTTCACTGGTCCTGCAGGTTCAGGAGCACATATCCTGGTATATTTTACAGAGCTCTGAAAACGCTCTGCTTAAAGCACTGGTCAGTCAAATGAAATCCCATTGCCGGTATTGTGCCGAAGTCCAGGACACAGGCATGCTTTGTAAATCCGCTAATATTTCTAGTTTCTCTCTAGTGAATAAATGAACAAATAATCAAAGGAGTAAATAAATAAACAAATATTTCCGACCACACCCAAGCTTCAGTTAGTAAGAGTTAAAGGGAAAGGGGAATGTCTGTTTTTGTGGTTTTCTTACTGGAGATATGAACTGTTCACTATAGAGAGTAACGACCACATTTTAATGCTTAGTTTGCACACATAAGACACGCTCTTAGACTGGTTTGCACTTTATGACCTAAAAGCATGTCCATGGAGACACTAGCTAATGACTGAGCTCATACTTTCAAGTGTTTGCGAAAAACCTGGCATGCATCTGTCGCCGAAACCACTTCAAGCGATCTTTTTTTCATTCTTTCACTGGACACACTAAATGCTTCACTTCCATGTAATAAAAAGAGTTTTGAAGAATAACTGGGGAAACTTTTCGGGCTTTACTAGTTTCAGACCATTCAATTAACACACTTTCCTCACTTTTCCTAAGCCTGGAAGCTCTAAAGGGAAATCATGATCCCACTGTTATCAAATATTTTGTAGTTTTCATAATTATTCTTTCATAATTAGGTGCAGCCCATGGGGAGGTAGGCTGTCCCCCTGCAGCCCAGGGAGGGGTGACGGGGAGCAGAGGTTCCCCTGCAGCCCGTGCAGGACCCGACGCCGCAGCAGGGGCAGACCCCTGAAGGAGGCTGGGACCCCGTGGGAAGCCCGCGCTGGAGCAGGCTCCTGGCAGGACCTGTGGCCCCGTGGGGAGAGGAGCCCCCGGCGCAGCAGGGTTGCTGCAGGACTGGTGACCCCGTGGGGGACCCCCGCTGGAGCAGGCTGCTCCTGAAGGGCTGCACCCCGGGGA
>VWZZ01002583.1:0-53633 GCA_013399095.1 Psophia crepitans
CTTGTGCTTTGGCCGTGGCAGTGGCAGTGGCAACCATCCCCCAGCGCCACGCATCAGCTATGGGCTCAAGGGGAGCTACGGAGGGGCCCGTGGGGAGGCTGCCTGGCTCAAAACTGGCCCCCTCCTTGCACCCTGCTCTGGAGCAAGAGCGTTGAGCTGGAGCTCCCTGGTGCTGCAGGGAGAAATCAGCAGCTGAACCTGGCAGCATTTTGCCTGAGAGAAACAACACTTGGGGAGGCCCCTCTCCCCAAAAGAAGGGCACTGAAAGCCCAGATCCCGAACCACCACTTGGATGCGTGACAGGTCCCTGTGTGGATGCAGCTCAGAGCCTTCCCCCTCCATCCCAGCAGCCCAGCGTGCACCTCCCGTTCTGTATCTGCAAGAGGTCCCATCAGCAGGGCCTGCATTATTTTACCTAAGAGGAACAACCCTCTGGGAGTCACGCAGAAAAGAACACATGGAGAGGAAGCGTTTTAGGACAAACTCCTTGGGATCTGTCAGCATGCTTTACCCCTTCTCCAGTGAGTCAAGTCACGTCTGCAGTGAAGGGCATAATCCACAGAAGATTGTCTGTCGAGCAGAACCATTCCTGAAATCCCTGCTCCCAAATAACTTTGTCCTCTCATGCACCACCAGCTCCAGCATAAATCAAAGAGAAGAGCCTTTTCATCATGGAAATTAATGCCCCAGAAGAAATATGATGGTAAAAACATAAAGCTATAAAGTTATGAATTCTACTTACAAGTAGTGATCTCAGGCACTGTTGGCAGAGCTGTAAGCGTTGTTTCTTTTAGAGAAGAAAAAAACATACATGATACCATATGTGGAGGTCAACAAGGCAAATTCACTTTGAAACTTCCCCTAACACCGTTCCAGCCTCTAGCAGTTTGTGTCTGATGTATTTTATATCTAGGACTTTTCTTTCTATTTTAGCAGACCTCAGCAGTTTTTTCTTCCCTTAATCATCAAATCTCTTTGTGAACCAACGAAAACCTGCAACTGGCCCTGAGAGTTCCCTTGAAGTGAGAAGTCTCTCTGTGCTTGCTTTGAACAAGGTATCTGCTGGTTTCACCTCATTGGATCAGAAGTTGATGGCTCTGCTTCTTGCATGAAAATAGGCTGTGAACAACGATCCCCTCCTCCCTTTCGCCATACCAAAAACCACAAAGTTGCCCCAAAAATCTTAACAGAAATCAAGATGATAGAAAACTGTCTGGGGAGCTGGTCAGAGCAAGGCCAGTGAGTAAAGGAGGTTGCAGATCCCATTATCTTCTTTCATTTTGCACAGCTGCAGACAAAAAGGGGGTCTCCAATAGCTGCCTGTGACAGGTTTTGCTCACATTCCCACCGCAGGTAAGCTACTTTCACTCCCTTCCCCATCCAAGACCACTGATTTCATCCATACCTTGCTGCTAAGCCCAACTGATTGCATAAACTCTGGGTCAGAGAAGAGTTTTCCTTGATAAGGCTCTTGTACAGGACACGTGATGGAAAGCCCTCCAGGTGGCACCAACAGATCAAAGGGGACAGGGCTCTGGCAGGCTGAGAAAGGTGATCTCCTTCCTAGTGTTTCATCTAACCTAGAGAGTTATGTTTTCTGAGATAGGGCTTTATGGGTTTATTCAAACTCCAGGGGAAGGACATAACATAGACCACCATTACCCCTCTGCATCAGGGCTCACAACTTTCCAAACGTCCTCTCCAAGAAATGTTTAAAAAGATTTCAAATAGGTGAGTGTGGCTGTTTTAAAAATGGTCTCAAAATATAAATGGAGTTGTTCCAGTCCTGGTCTTATTTTCATAATTGCAGTTACTGAAACAAAAGTGGTTTCCATATTGCCTTAATCACAGCGTCACTATATTACTTTGTAAGAATTGGAGTTTTGAAAGAGATGAGCTGATGGGTCTGGTAAGATGAGGGTAGGCATGGCAGAGCACGGAAAAATTAGGCCACAGGACCAGGCGACAGCACCAGTCCTATAATCAAAACGAATAAGGGCATTTCACGAGGCAGTGAGGTCTTGCTCTGGCTTTGTGTAGGTCACTGAAAAACAGTCTACAAACCTGTGTTCAGTTAGAATTTGTCTGTTCAAACACGGATACTTTCCCTCCGGGCTTTCAGATACTCAGAAACTGATGCATTTGCACAGCCTCCCTTTTTCACACGGCATTATTATCCTAAGGTTTCAGCCCAAGCATTGATTTGCTTAAGCTCTTCGTTGCAGAATGACTTGCATTCTTTCTTGGAGAAAACTGACATATGTACAATTATATACTGTATTTTAAGGGGTTGCATATGCTGCCATATAGAGTCTGCATGGGTACATTTCAGCATCTGGGAGCCCAGTTTGAAGGACACTGAACCCCTGACTATACCAGTAGGTTGGCTGCATTTACTACAACCGGACTTGAAAACTTTTCAAAGGCAAGCATCAGCTTGGAGAGACTATTTAGCAATGCTAACTCTATAAGCAATGTACATTTTTATATATACCTTTTAAGTTACCTTATTAGTCTTTAAATTTGTTACCCCAATACAAAGATTCAGAAAATATTACTTGCTCTACATTATATTTGTTTGAATTTCCTTTACTAGCCTCTTTACAAAAAGTGGTGAGAACAACAATTTAAATTCATTAAGCACTTTCAATAAAAGCTTCTAAACGGGTATCATGATTGATTTGCTCAGCTCGTAGGTTTGACCTGCTCATGGTTTTCGAGAGAGCTAAGCCGTGCTGCTCGGTCCTCTTTTACCCTTAAATCTCAATATTAGCCTGATGTGAAATACAGCCATGAAGGTGATCAGAAGTGATCTTTACCTGCATCCACCTGAATTTGAAGAGTTATCATTACCATCCAAGACAAGATCATGGTGGCAGCCATCTCCTGGGAGTTCCCGACATAGGAGGACACCAGAATTTATAGGCAGAAATGCTAAAGGGTGTAGCCTAGCTGCCCAGTCTGTCCCTTCGGTAGGTCAACACCACACACACTCCCCCACTGCTCTCACTTCCCTACTGTGACTGTGTGTTTGATTTGTTACCCGGTATTTAGAGCTTCCTTGTTCTACAAGCAAACACCTGATACCTTCCTCAGAGAAGGTAGAGATCCAAGTTGGTTGTAGCAGCTGCTGGTTTTCCATCCTGTCCCTCAATCAGCTGTGAAGTTCTGTTGCCATCACAAATGTAACATGTTCCGTTCTCAGGTTTGAGTAGTATCTGAGCCACAGCTGTTTTTTAAGTCTGTGTAGCAGAGCCTTCCTTTTTGTGACTGCAGATGTGGAAGGGTAAAAGCGTAGAGGCAAGAAATCAAGGGATTTGTGGAGACTCCTCCAACTGGCCTGGACTCCCTTGGGGAGACAACACAGCCATCAGCTTCTGGGAGGGCATCACCCAGCGACAACCATCATGTCTACAGTCCCTTACAAGTTTTGTGAAGCTACAGTTTCAAAAACTGTCAAATATCACACACAACACTGCCACGTATTTCTCAAATACTTTGGAACTAGGATGCCGAGTTGCCTTGAATTCTCCTAGCCTATCTTTATGAGTATTCCTGTTCTCAGAATTGTCACATAGAAGTACAGTAGAAAGTGAGTACATCCATCTCTTTCTGATCTCTCTTGTCCATCCTTCGGTGTGCTTTATCTTCACCAGGGTAGCAAGATTGACAGTACATTTAAGCTCTGCAAGTCATCTACTGCAAAACTGAAACCACCAAAGGAATCTTTGGAATTTTGTTACAAACTCAAGTGAAAATTCAGTGGTCGTACTCTGATCATCGTTAAACTGCAAGAATCTTCCCAGAGAACAAGGCTTTTAAGTCCGGTGATAGGGGCAAGTATAGAAAAGGAGGGAAAATGAATCCCAAGTGTTCTATTTTTGAAGCTCTTAAGAACTTTACAAATTCCTTGACACAGCCCTTCCACTGGGATTTACAACATATTTAGGATAACAAATAAATAATGGGATCCAATGGAACTCTACAATGGATTTGTAGAAACTATATTTCAAGTCATGGTTGCATTTCAGCAGATTCAAGTCCTCATCAGAGAACCTGCATTTGCACAGTGCTGCTCAATTTGGCAACATTTAAACAGTACATCAAACCCTAGAGTCACAGAAAGACTTAGCCTGGAAGGAGCCTCTGGAGGCCACCTAGCCCAACGCCCAAGACAAAGCAGTGTCATTTTCAAGTTCAACCAAGTGGCTCAGGGTTTTAGTTATTCTTATAATGTAGAATTCTGTGGGGGGTGGGGTGGTGTTCTAGAGAAACTGTGCAAAAGTTTTAAATATATGACTTCTCAGAAACTCAAAAATGTGTTTCCTGTGCCTCATGAAATGCAACTGTCCTGGCCCAGAACCCAGACTCAGCCTGATACAGCAGCGAAGAGTCAAAAGATCAAAAGGAGAAAGGAAGCACAAACTTCATAGTGGGAAGAGAAAAGAAGAAAGGATTACTTTGTTAGACATGCAAACGGTTCATTGACTCTGTAAACACGGGGAGTCTCTTATCATGGTTTTGCAAGCCAGATGGGAGAAACGGTTATTTGGACACACTGAAGGAAGTAAGGGAGTTGGCCTGGCAAACAGGTTGGGGCAGCTGTTGCATAGCTGAAGTGATGAAAGAAAAGCAAAACCAGATTAAAAACATTGAAAACTCAACAAAAGCTGTTAATATTTGAATGGAGAAGGAGATCATGTGAGACAACTCCAAAGATGAAGTCTGAGGCAAGCTCAGTGTGGCTGGTCCACACAGGCCCCAAGAGGTTACAATGGCAAGTATCAGTGCGTGGCCATCCCACTCGAGGACTGGCATTCACTGCTTGGAGCCCAGCATCGCAGTGCTTCTGTACCTGGAGAAAATGAAAACAGGTGTGGTGGCTTGACCTCGGCCAGCTGCAAGATGCCCACCCAGCCCCTCTCTCCCTCCTCCTCAACAGGGCAGGAAGAGAAAATAAGGTGAAAAACCTCATGGGTCAAGGTAAGGATGGGAAAATCACTTTTTGTCATGGGGAAAACAGACTAAACTTGGAGAAAAAGAATTTAATTTATTGGGAATTAAAATAGATTTGGATAGCAAGAAACACAGACAAATTAAAACAACACCTCCCCCATTCCTTGTTTTCCCAGGCTCAACTTCACTCCTTCACTCCCTACTGCTGTACCTCCCCCCTCCCTGAGCAGCGCAGAGGGAATAAGGGGAGTGGGGTGCTGCCGTCAGTCCATAGCAGCTTGTCACTGCTGCTCTGTCCGCCTCACGCTTTTCCCCTCCTCCAGTGTGGGTCCTTCCCATGGGCTGCATCCCTTCAGGATAAACCTGCTCCAAAGTGAGCTCTCCATGGCCCTAGCTCCTTCAGGAAAAGTTCCCTTGCTCCCGCACAGGTTCTGCCATGCACTGCAGAGCAATCTCAGCTTTGGCACCTGGAGCACCTCTTCCCCTCCATCTTCTCTAACCTTGGTGTTCACAGGAATGTTCCTCACACTTTTTCCTCCCTGAGTCCTCATTCCCTGTGTGGCATTTTGCTCTTTCATAAATCTGTTTTCCCAGAGGTGCCACCAGGGTGGCTCAGCTGTGCCCTGAGGTGGAGCTGTTGCAGAGCCGGCTCGAACACACCAAAGGGACAGAGACGGTGGGTCAGAGATCAAGACACTAGTTGGCACACAACAAAACCAGCCCTTCCATCTACCATACTGGGTTGCATTTGCCTCATTTGCAGTGGTCACTACATGGTCCCTGATATTACAGGAAAAAAAATCCAAAGAGCCAGCAGCAAAATAGTACTCCGGTATTGATCTGGGTTTTTTGCGCAAATTACCTTTCTTCCTACCAGGTAGGATGGCTGATGGGATGGGGGGTGTTTGTTTACTCTTGGCTCATTTCACCAGCGCTGGAACGTGATGAGGATGTGTGCAAATGTTAGCTTCAGTTTGGATCCATACTTGCTTTAAAAGTCAACTATGTGATTAAATGTTTGTCTTTTGGGTGGGAGAAAGGATGAAAGCTGTTCACACTTTCTTGTTAATTATTATTATTATTATTGATAAGTACCCACTAACTCCTTTAAATTCAACTGATACCATAATTTCTTTTGCAGCATCAATGCACGGGACACAGCCAAGGGGCAGAAAGCATGTACCGACCACTCACCCCAAGCTGAGATAGCCTCCACGACACACACCTTCCCCACTCCCCATTCTCTCTCCCCGTTTGTTCACTCTCCTCGCACGTCCAAAGCTTTATTTACACAAGTGTTACTGAAGGAAATTGCAAGGCTAAAACGGTTTCATTGCATAATGAAATAAAGATTTATGATTAAGTTATGTTTGCTGGGAACAGGGAAGACTAATTAATTCGGTCAGCCACGCAGCTTGGCCATGGGAGTACTGGCTTCTCCCCTCGTACAGAGGCCTCCTGCCACCCCTCTGCTGCACTGCCTTCCAGCAATGGTCCTTCCTCAGTAGCTGTTAAGGAACAAATGTGTACAAGTAAGGTGGTGCATCTGACAATTTGTAAACAACAGAATATGGTGTTAAATTCCTTGTAGAAGACTTGCTTGCCCACCTCAGTTCCTGTCCTCTCCAGCTGCTTTGTATAGCCGTACAGTGGTTTAGCTTGTACTCCACAGCTTCCCTCAGCACCACTTCTTCCTGCAAGCTTGTTCTTCAGCTCACCCTGTTCCATGTTACACAGCTCTGGCTGTGTTCACTGTGGATGTCTGAGAGCCTATGCACAACTCAAACAGAACTGATTGAAGATCTTACTTGATTGGATTGTACCGGCAACAGAGAAGTCACAGCTGCTACAACTGCATAGACACTATTGTCCCCACCACATCGCCACATGGGGCTACCATTCCTCTTCTTTGCCCTCTTTCTCTCAGCTTGCTGTTCCTTTCCCAACCCTTTCCGCTCTGCTCCATTGTTGGCTCCTTCTTCTCCAAGAGGAATGGTATTTAGATCTACACTAATAGCTCATAAGAGGGAACTGAGTAGGAGGACAGTGAGTGTTTGGCCAAGACCTGTGCCTGGTGTGTTACACCTGAGAGTACCCAGGTGAGCACATGCACTGGGTCTGGGTGAGATGGAGTTAACTTTCCCCACAGCATCTCTCACGGTGCTGTGATGTGTATTGGTGGCTGGAAAGGTGTTGATAAACCGGGGTTTTGGTTACTGCTGAGCAGTGCCAGCACACATCAAGGCTATCTCTCCAACATTCCTCCCTCACCTGTAGGCGGGGGGTGGGCAATACCTTGGGGGGGGGACACAGCCAGCAGAGCTGACCCAAACTGACCAAAGGGATTTTCCATACCATACGGCATCTGCTCAGCAATAAAGGGCTGAGAGAAAGGAGGAGGAAGCGGGAGACATTTGTTATTTAGGACGAATGTCCTCCAGAGCAATCACTACATGTACTGAAGCCCTGCTTCCTAGGAAGAAGCTGGACATCGCCTGCTGTTGGGAAATAGAGAAAATATATTTTCTTTGCTTCCACGCATAGCCTTGCTTTTGCTTTATTAAACTCCCTTTATCTTGACCCACAAGGGTTTTTTCCATCTTATTTTCTCCCCCCGCTATCTAGCTGAGGAGGGGAGTGATAGAGCAGCTTGGTGGGCACCCGGCATCCAGGTGCGGTCAACCTACCACAGCAGGTGAGGACAGCTCTCTGCATGAGTCAAGAGCTGCATAAGGAAATCATTGTATTGATTGTACGATACTCAGGATCTACAACCCATTCATGAAGAGTAACATTTATCCCTGGATGGAGTGAATACTTTTGAAAAATGGCGAGAATAAAAGCTCATCAGAAATTCAGGTCAAATTCAGCAAACAATTTCATTTGAGGGAAATGCTAAAGCATAACAAATTTCTGTTCTGTACCTGTAGTGATGAAATGTTTCAAACGAAGCTGTTGGAAATTGACTCAATCTATTTTTTAAAGCTTGAAGAACCTGAGAGCAAAACTTTACTGTTCCTTTGAGGCAGTGCAAGACTGCAACTGAAAAATTTGTTATTATCAGCTCTGCTATTATTGAACTGCTTATGTATGCCTGGAAGAGATGTTCAGCTGTTGAGAGACGGGACTTGGGATTATTGGGAAAGACACTAAGCAGATGGTGAAGAAAGACATGAAATTCGTGCCTAGTCTCCATTTTGTGTTCCTATGGGTGCCCCTCACCTGCTTCCAGCCCCTCCTCCCTCTCCTGAACCTCCACTGGCTCCAAACCACCCCAGTTGACAAAGCCCAACCTCTTCTTCACACCCAAGTGAGGTACACAAGCTCATCACCACATTTGAATGCAACAAGATCCGTTTACCAAAGGTCTGTGTAAGATAACAGAAATCAAACATTTTTACCTTACAATGAGGGGACATCTTGCCAAGCAGGAACAGTTCGATCCCTGTTTACTTCCTGGTAACAAACACCCCAATATATTATACAGCGTGTCAGAGCACCAGATACTCCTTATGCGAACGTACGCTCCTCACTCCTTAAATCAACACTCTCAGATCTGCAGCTGGTAAAAATAACAATGGCAAAGTTAAAAATTAGATGAAAAATGTAACCGCAGAGAAAGTCCTTGTCACTATGAAGTCTCAATACCTAAGTTATCAGAACAGAGATAATAATGAGAGCAAGAGAAGGGACTACGACTGAGACTCACGCACTTTTAGGCAGCCTCTAACCACGGCTAAAAAAAAAAAACAACTTAAAAAAAATAATAAAGCAAGCTGCTCCTTAACCTGCAATTCTTTTCTACCACACAAATAGCAGCACAGAGACCTCTCCTACCCTCACCAAATGATAGTCAAGTGTTTAGATGGGTTTTCTGGGATGAGATGGATGGATTTGACCCCTTGGACATTTCCTTGCTGACCAGACTAACTCTTAAGCTGCTATAAGATGGGAACCAGCCATGCTCAGAAAGTAAATGGTTTCTACTTTCCCATCCGTAAGTAACCTCATCTGGTCATAGCGCACACGGCGCTTGCTGAGATCACCTGCTATTTCAGACCTTTTAGGCAGGTGTTAAATGTCTGATTCCCAAAACCCAAATGTGTGTGCCTTCAAGGGTGGTGGCAACTGATGCCACCAAGAGAAAGGCAGTTCAGCTTCCATCCAGCCAAGATCTTCCCTGAATCTTGCGTTACTCTTGTAAAGAAACTTCATCTAATACCTTGGATATGGTGAGCAGCAGTTTGCAGAAGTAGAAGGGGTCTCTTATTTGGTGTTTGCAGAAGGGAAAATAATTAGTAGAATGATCTATTAAACCACAATCCCATATAATTTCATTGAAAAGTAAAAATATTACCATAAGTGTAAGGGTAACCAGATACATTTGACAGATGTCATAGCTTGAAAATTTACGTTTTCTTGTACCCAAGAACTCCAAAACCAAAGTTGGTGCTAAAGTTCACAATGCGTCATGAATTGCTTCACCTCAAAAAATGACAAAACTTTTTGTTTTGTCATTAAACACTGCTTTTACACAAATATTGACAATGTTCCCACACTGTTTATGCAGTGAAACTAACAGTACTATGCATTATTAACGCATACTTCGCCTGTACAGTTTGGCCAAGGTTCTAAACAATCCATCTCACCTAGTTTTGAAGTTAGGACAGCAGTTTAAAGACTAAACTTAGCAGTTATGCCTCCTTTTCCCAGTATGACTTATAATTGCATCAAATACTTCTGCCATCCTGACGAAATATGTAAGACCACAGCTAGACCAAAAGTCAAAGCCAACGGCATTTCTGTTAAAAAAGGAGAGAGACTGTGCCTGTAAAGACTTGTAAAAGAACAAAAGGAAACCACAAAAATATGCTTCATGAGGGGAACAACCGTTTGACCAGCACAAATACATGACTGAATTCTGCAGTTGTGTCCTTCGTTACTGTAATGCGTTTTCCAAAACTTGCTAAGTGTCCTCCAGCTTACTGAGTAGTCAGAGAAGTATTTGGAGCAAAATTGACTTCCAGCACCAAAAGCCAGAACTGTGGACATGTAACACTGCAGCCTGGGAGTCTCCCACTGGGAGAAGCCCAAGTGCTTACCAAAGCCATAAGTGACCAACAGCACCTGAATGCAGGTCCCTGCTCTGAGGGTCCAGTCCCTGGCCATGGCTCCAGTCTGGCAGTGATGCTCTTGGTGGAAACAGCCCCAGCTCTCCCTAACCCGGCATTGTCCTTCTAACTGGAGGTTTGGGAGCAGATTAAGGCACTTTTCTCTGCCTTGGGTTTCTGTGCCACTCCCCATTCCTTGCTCTTCAGAGTCACTGCACAGTGTCTGGGAATAATTTTCTGTGGCCATTGTCTTAAATAAACTGATTATATTTCTTTGCTGAAGCAGAAGCTCCTGGAAGCACAATTTCCCGGCTGTGGCTGAGGGTTGGTGAGGATCTGATTCAGAAACAGAAAATGCCCTAAAGCGGATTCCAACAACTTCCTCTGCAGGGCAGCAGCTGGGGGAATTGCAGCCGTCATTCATAAAAAACATACAGGCAGCATCTCACAATAACAAGGCACCACGCAAAACTCAGAGTCAAAATCCACCCAGAAAACCATGTTTCTTACCAACGCCCAGCCCAGTCTGATCCTTCGAACAGGACTTTGCGTCCCGGGGAACTCCAGGGTGATGTCACCTCACTCACTGCACCATCCCTCTAGCCAGTATCATCTTGGACTACTTCACTCTCAATGACACCTGCAATCACAGGGCCTCTTTGCCAAGTTCTCGTTCAAGATCTCCCACAGAATGGCCCAAACAATATAAAATGTCATAATATGATGCATTTTTGTAAACACAAGGCTGTTCGACTTCTGCAAAGCCCATCCCAGACTGTACATCTTGTTGCCCTTCTGAGCAAAGCCCACTTCCACAGAAGAGCCTACATATGCTTGACTTGGACATCAATTAATCTTAGAAAGACTGTATTAAACCATACGATTTATTGCTGCCTGGGAGAAATGCAGGCAAAGAAAACAAACTTAAGAAAATGAATTGCCACAAAACAAATCTTAGTGTAAGCATCCTGATATCCAGAAGCTAATGTCTTCTGAAAGACTTAATTCTTGTTCAAAAGGTTAATGGTTTTGTTAAGTGTAAATGTTTGGTGGGTTGCTGAAATTGTTTTCCTGTAATGAGTGCAAGCTTCGAGTTTTAGTAGTAGCAGCATAGTTACTATAATATAATGTGCAGATGCAATTTTGACCAGAGGGGCTTGCACAGGCAATTATTACCTTTGAACACAATAATTAATGGTTGATGCCAAATAGCAGGATTTACAATTACATAAAATAAGTGGCTAATAGCATGTTACAGATATTTGATGGTTATATGAAAATTACATAAAGATTTCCCTACAGTAACAGCTGGACATCATGACATCTAGCTTGAGATAGATGAAATAAGTAACCCTTTCCATTTCAGCAATAAAGCTTCTACCACTTGATTTCTGTTTAAGTGGGTCCAACACTTCTATGATAAAGATGAGAAAGTATATATTTCATAGAACCATTAAGGTTGGAAGAGACCTCACGGATCATCTAGTCCAACCGACCCTCCACCACCTATTCCCCACTAAACCATGTCCCTAAGTACCACATCTAACCTTTCCTTAAACACCCGCAGGGACGGTGACTCCACCACCTCCCTGGGCAACCCGTTCCAATGCCCGACCACCCTTTCCGAGAAGAAATTTCTCCTCATCTCCAACCTGAACCTCCCCTGGCCCAACTTGCAGCCGTTCCCCCTTGTCCTGTCACTAGTTATCTGTGAGAAGAGGCCGACCCCCAGCTCACCACAACTTCCCTTCAGGTAGTTGTAAAGGGCAACAAGGTCTTCCCTGAGCCTCCTCTTCTCCAGACTAAACAGTCCCAGTTCCCTCAGCCGCTCCTTGTCAGACTTCTGCTCCATTTCCTTGTTCAACCTTCAATTTATCTGATGGCCAACAACGGTGTGGTATAGCTGCAGCTGCAGGGGAAAGCCCGTTACATAGAAAGATTTTCTGATACGGGAGATGGCGTGTGATGCCCTAACTTCTGAGGGAAACAGCTGAAGAAAAAGTGAGTCAGAGCTACAAGAGACCAGCTCTATCAGCACAGACAGCCTGCAGAAGTACCTAAGAGCAGACAGTCTAGCAAGAAAGAAAACTATCCCACCAGAAAAACATGTTATTTGCAATATTATGGATAGTTTATTTATATGTATGTATTAGTATGCTGTGTGTAATTGAATAGGGAAGCAATTCTTTGGTAACATTTTACCGCAGAGATGCTGTGAGCAATGAGGAAAGAGATGCAAAGGACTCCCTGTTCTCATGAAATCATACCTAAAATAAAGTGTGAAATGTCTCTTCTTGCAAATGGATTAATAATTTACTGGGAAAAAGAAATTGTATTATGCACTCATCAACTTACTACTACGTATCCACATTGCACCAAAACAATACCACTAAATATTTAACACAACCAAGGTAAGTCTAGCTGGGTGGTGCTAACGGGCAGTGGGCATGGTGCCACAGATGGACAGGGTACACGAGTGCTGAGAGCCAGCACAGCAGCGCCGGGACAGGGGAACCAGGTACCGAAACGGGGCTGGAATTTCAAACCCTCACAGACTGAAGTCAGAGTTAAAGAATAAATATTATCCTATATAAAGTGACTCTACTGCTAGCCACAGACAAATGAATCTTCCATCTCTCCTGAGCTGCTAAAAGGTGCAGCTGGACCGTCGTGCACGGCTGTACTTTATCCATAGAGCTGCGACTGATGGCCTCTGGCCAGGCACTTCAAGAAGGATTTGAATGAGCTGAAAAGAGCCCAGCAATGATGACAGGTATAGAAAATGTGACCTGAGATAAGAGATTAAAATAATTGCTGAGGACAATTGTCCTCTGTCTTCAGAGGAACAAAACCCAAAAGGAGGGTGTGATAGCAGTCTTCACATACACCTTAAGTTGCTGAAAAGAGGAAGCAGGCAATGTGCAAAGTCCGTGCTTATAGCACACAGGGTAAGTAGTAAAGCTTTTCAGTAACAACCAGTAACAACCAGTATCAGGAAAAAACCTAACTGTACAGCTGATGGGACTTGGCAAATTCAACCTTCCAGTCCCTGAAGGGGCTCCAGGAAAGCTGGAGAGGGGCTGGTTCCAGGGCAGGGAGGGACAGGACAAGGGAAATGGGTTTAAACTAAAGGAGGGGAGATTTAGATTAGATATTAGGAAGAAATCCTTCCCTGGGAGGGTGCTGAGGCCCTGGCACAGGGTGCCCAGAGAAGCTGTGGCTGCCCCTGGATCCCTGGCAGTGTCCAAGGCCAGGTTGGATGGGGCTTTGGGCACCCTGGTCTGGTGGGGGGTGTCCCTGCCCATGGCAGGGGGTTGGAACTAGATGGGCTTTGAGGTCCCTTCCAACCCGAACCATTCTAGAATTCTATGACATTCATGGAAACCAACAGGCCTGATGCAAGTGCAAATGACTGAGCTGTGAAGATATGACGTGTGGTTGCAGGGAGATCCCTAGTGACTTGTCAGGCAACAGTCCCAACGAGATGCTGCTATACACTGAGGACTGAGCTGGTGACATGAGAATCCAAATGAGATGGCATGGGAAAGTATTTAAAGCTGTTCCCACTTCCTATCTTGAGTTGTGCCAAGAGCGGAGCTGTAGGATCTAGCATTTCTAATAACAAATCAAATGAAGCTATGAACATCTGTGGGATGGGATTTGCTCTGCTGGTTGGTTTTGGTTTTTTTCTTCAGTACAGAAACAGTGTTGAGAAGAGAGCTTTGGCAAACTGCCTTTTACTTAAAAATATATATATATATATATTGGTCTGTTCTTCAGGCAATAAAGCAAATGGAGCAGAGGAAGCTCTTGTATGTGGTGGCAAGGTTTGAAATGTTCCTCAGTGCATGCAGGAGGTCATTGCACAGGCTGGAACTGATCCAAATAGAGCTCATGCTTCTGCACAGCACTTCTGCCTGCTCTTGGGAAGAGCTTTTTCATTAAACAAACCAAAAAAGCCCACTTAGCTGAGGAGAAATAAAAGAAAAAATAATAGATTGTGAGAAAAAAATGAGATGCATTTCTTAGCTTCACTGCAGTATTATTCTATACAGAAGTCTGTATATGTAATGGCGACATTTGCATGGTCATAAACTCTTCCACATCAATAAAATATTCATCTCCCACTAACCATGCTGGTGAAATCCAGGAGTCTTCTGCCCATGACTAGATCGTTCCCCTCTTCAAAGGAAAGGTTTCCTTTCAGGATCCCAGCCTCCAATTCAAATCAGACATACCCCTCTCAGGCACAGATGACAGCTAACCCCGACACCTACTTTCACAAGCCCCGTCCTTAAGCAAGAGGAGCAACAATGCGATGGTGCTGCCACAAGTGCATTCTGCAATTCAAACCACAGCTGAGCTGTCAGCCTCCCTTGGCTGTACCCTTCTTTTCCAGCAAGATACTGCCTCTGACTGTGCTTTCTCATTCAGATGTGAGGAACTGTAGTCTTATTCTCCCGTTAATTACAGGCATGTTTTATCACAGATTTGTTTTGCACCGGAGCGTGACAGCTGGAACTTCGCTTGTGTTATATTTGCCTGTTTCTGGTTGGCTTCCAGGTCTGTTTTTATTTTTCCTATAAGAGCAAAGCTGTACAGGATTTTAAGCCAGTCACAGCATCCTGAAACTTTCTAGGTTTCCAACCCAGACTGTCAACTCTCCTTCCTTGCCAGACACGTGAACTTACTCAAGATGTGGACAAAACCTACTCTTCCCTGCCCAGTCCCTCAGAAAGTTGGACTCAACCCTGTTATAAGAACAACTCACAGCTCTTCTTCCTGGACAGACACCCAATTCAGGCTTTCACAAACATCTGTTTTTTTCCCCCCTGCATCACCCTCCTCCTGAAAGAGGTCACCCCCACTTAGCACCGCCATACCCAGCACCAGCAGAAAGTCCTTGATAATCGCAGTGCAACCTCCAGACACAGCCCTGCAGCTTCCAGAGAGGATGGTGTGGAGTTTTTAGCTTCAGTTCGCCCTCTCGTGGACTTACCTGACCAGAGGTTCTTAAAAAGATCTATTTCTTCTGGAGATGAGCCCCATGGGCTGCTGCTCCTCTTTCAGCTTTTGCGAAAGGGGGGGCAGCTAGGCAGACACACCAAGACCCCACAGCTACCACAGGGACATGGCCTAAATCACAGCTTTTTCAATCAATAACACCTCACACCTGTATTTTGCTCTGCAGAGTGATGATCTGCACCATCAGCTCCGTTTCAGTGGGAAAGGAAGGCTGTGCTTCCATGGGAAGCATCCATAACCTGTGAACAGGAGACAGAAGAACTGTGGCAACCCTGTGTGTGCCATCTGCTCCAGGAACTCGACAGAAGGCCAGGCAGGACCGTGCAAAACTTTGCTTCTCATGCAAGTGCTGCAAGAGAATCATCAGCTGGAAAACATCTGAGTTTGCAAAGTTACCCTGGAGTTGAAAGGATGGGATGAATGAGTCCTGAGTAACAGTGCTTAAACTGCATGCTATGGGGCTTCAAATGAAAGCAAAGGGGCACGTAAAAATGCAAAGTACAAGAGGGGATTCACTGCTGTGATGTGTGTTTCATTGAATCACAGAATATCCCGAGTTGGAAGGGACCCATAAGGACCATCGAGTCCAACCCCTGGCCCCACACAGGACCAGCCCAACCAGAGCACATGACTGAGAGCGTTGGCCAGACGCTGCTTGAACTAAGCCCAGCTCGGGGCGGTGACCACTGCCCTGGGGAGCCTGTGCCAGGGCCCCACCACCCTCTGGGGGAAGAACCTTCTCCTGATCTCCAACCTAAAAAACCTGTTTGTTTTAATAGTAGTTAAAAGTATAAAACTAAGAAAAAAAGCAGTGAATGTGAATGAAAGTGCTGAAAGGAATGGAATGGAGGAAGAGAAGGGAGACTGGTTTTATTAGTAAGATGGATGGGTTTATTAATAAGATGGATCAACTGCTTTAGTTATTCAGGGAAGGTAGTTTCATGTGTTTGTACATGAGTCTTTGAACAGAAAATCCTTTCTGTACTTCAAAAAAATAAAAATTAACTAACACGGTTTTCCATAAACCGCTTTTCATCTCTATCTGCTTTGGAAAACTCTGTCAGAGTCATTCACGGGAAGCAACTGGGTGGAAGAGCCGGACCGCTGGAGCCACGCCTGCGCGGTGAGCTCAGCAGCAGCAGGTACGGCTGAGCGGGGCAGCTGCGGGCGCGCGGTGCCCCAGGCCCGCTGGCTGCTGTGCCGCGGCCCGTTTCCCTCAGACGGCCACATCGCAAGCTTCCTCAGAATCACCTCAGAATCTTCCTCCGCATAAACACTGAACAGAAAAGGAATGAACAGCACAAATATTTAATTTTCCTCTCCAGCATGTTATGCAGAATTTCCAAGCTACTGCAGTTAAATATTTACCAAATTTAGTAAATTTGACTCCCATGGTTTAGCTCTGACTCATTTTCTCTCAAATGAATTCGTAATTATTACCGACTTCCTCGGGGAATTTGTGGGGACAGATACTGCAGTACCGTGACTACTAAATGGAACCATAAAAATTGAAGGCAAACGTTCCAGAAAATGCAGATAAATTAATGAGTAGCTTCCTTCCTCACTTCCTCTCTTTAATTAATCAAATTACACATGCACTGGCTTTAGCAGTAATTTTGCGAGCTAAACAACGCTCTTAACCAAGTTACTGCATGTTCCGAGCGACAGTGCAGGGGCTGAACTGGCTGAAGTCCTGGGGCCCAGCGGGTCCAGCCCTGACCTCCCAGCATCTTGCACAACAGAATGGCGTTGGGGGCTGAGGGGTGTGTGTCAGACATCTGCACAGCACAGCCGGACGCACAGCGCAGGACGTACAGACGCACAGCGCACACGCGCTAAGAATAAAATCAGCAAAGCTTTCTGCTGCGCACCTCTACGGTCAAGAATGACAACGGCCTCCACGTTACGGGTGATGCTACCAATCCCTTCACCTCCAGGTAACTTTATCAGATGCTGGTCAAATTTTGGGGTCTGGATGGGAGGCTGCTGAGCTGAGGTTTGCATCCTGAAGTCGAGGGTAGAGCCAGATGAGGCAGACCTTTAGCCATCACTTCTCTGCCCGGCTCCTTCCTGTCTCCTGTTCCTGTCTCTCGGCGTGCAGAAAGCCTCACAGCAGCTCGCTGACATTTAACTTCAAAGTCTGACTGAATGTCAGCCCCGGGTGTAATTTTGGTTTCCTTTCGTTGACAGTCAGCAGCAGTACTAATGGGGAGGGAGTTAGAGAGGAGGGAGGAGGGAAACTGAGTGAAGGATGCCAAGCCACATCCGCGTTTTCTGGGTGGAAGAGAAAACTGGGAAACAATACAGGAATTTAGGAACAGCGGGAAAAATCTAAAATATAATTAAATCAAGGAAACCTCTGGAACATCAGATGAACATTTCTTTACTCTCACTCTAAGGATGAAAAGGACTCCTGCAGTGACCTACCATCGCATGCAGATAATACTCCGTGGCACTCACCATTCCCTGCTCTGGGTTGGTGACCATGACCTTCTTGATCAGCACTATTTCTCTTGCATATCCGCAGCTGCAATTTTAATCACCTCTACAGTGTTTTTCTGATATACAAGAAGAACATGCAGATAATCTAATGCCCTACCAGATGTGGCTCTCACTGCAATTTGGAAACGTGTTAAAAACATCCTCAGCTTCCTTAACATAAATACAAAATGGGGGGGGGGGGGTGGAGAAGGGAGGAAAAAAAAAAGTCCTCTGGTATTGAAACCACAGAACCTTATTGCTTGGCACACAAACCACAGAAACCAGACAATTGTTAGTCATGACCATTTCTTTTGCAGCTCGAGACATTTCCCTCATGGAAGAAGTGAACTAGTTTTTTGAAACTACCTCCGAGGGTAGCGACACGTAGCCATCTACTCGGCATCACAAACGCAGCAACTCCACTTTCCACTTCGGACATTCCAAAATACTGAAAATCAAGCCAGAATGTCCAATTTCCCTGATTTAGCGTCCAACACTGAAACTGATATTTATGCAAACTGTGCCAAAGCTGTTCTGCACCAAATATTTTCAATTGCACTCTGGAAAGAACCGTCCGTTGAAGCAAAAAAAAAAAGAATAAAAATGATTCCAAATCTCTAATCCAGTAATACATCAAAAATACAAAGTAATCAGTTGTCTTAAAGAGAAACTTTGCTTCTGTGTCTCTGCTTTTCAGTAATCTCGTGTTAAACACTTAACATTTAGAGACCATTTGGACTGTAAGAAAACACCTGGGTAGCTGCAAACGTGGTTGGATACTAGAAGAGTAAATTCTCAACATTTTCCAGGATAGGCATGTGGTTCTGGATATCTGATGCAAAGAAAATAATTATAAATAAAAGATAAATCAGAAAACCACTTTCAAACATACGACAGAAAACATCTGGCTGCAGTAAGAGACCATCTCGCATCCCACTAGATGGAGCTACGGGCTTTGACTACGCAGGCTAGAAACCTGGTCAAACAGTCCACTAACCCCAGCGGTGAGGGAAAACCATTTACAGAAGTCGAGTTGATTTGCCTCTTTCCTAACGCACATGCAAACCCGAGCCGTTGTCCTGCAGCATTTATGTCTCCCAGCAGCAGCCAGGTAGAGGCACAAAGATGCGCTGTGCTGGCTGTCATCGCAAGGACGGCATCGGTGAGCCCGAAGCCGCCAGCTAGGAACCAAGCAAACACATTAACGGGTTCGCATTTAAGAGACCACAACAACAAACAATAGGAACAAAGAGAATCAACCAGCTCTGTAAATTATGCAACCACGTGTTTTGAAATTAAGAGACGGATGAAAAATAAATCCTGTTTCCAACATAATCTGAGGCTTTAGCTTCATTTTTGAATGGCTTCTCAGGTTAGGTGCAGGAATGGAGAAGTTAGGTGGGATTTTTTAAGACATTTTTGCCAAGAGCTCTGTGTCACCACACCATGCACCAAAGGCAGGGATGGTCTGCAAATACATTACCACTTCAACAGGTAGCTGAAACATTAACCAAGATCACTCAGGTGAACTTGCAGAGCAAATACACAACACAGCAACTCCATACAATCATTCTACTTTGCATCTTTCATCCTGCAAAAGTATTGCAGACCTTCAGCTCTTGGCACCATAATACCTTGGCAGATTTTCAGACATGGGTGATTTAGCACAGTGACAGAACGAGATCAGTAATGAGGTGTTCAGTCATGTCAAGTGTCAATACACTGCGCGGCTGTGTAAATTTATAGTAATGCAGGTGAGTAAGGGCAGGCACTGGCACTCAGTGATACGGAAACTGTCCAAATTTGGTGGGATAACAACTGAAATACAGCTGGTGGGAGGGATCTGGGATCAGAGGACTTCTTGCTGCAATTGTGTGTAATCAGCTCTTTCTTTACCAATCACAACCTGCCGGCTACCCAGCTGAAGAGCTTTACCAAGAAAGAGCATCAAAGCATACCAAGAGAGCAGCATGTTTTGGAATGACAGTCCCCAAAACTTGTCTATACCCCTTGGATTTATTCTCCGAGATACGTATTTCAACAGAGGAAAGGAAAAGCTGCTTAGCCTATTGTTTACCTAATGTGTAATTACACTGTAATTAAAATTGATTGTTCACAGTAAGACGATCTCATTCACTACCCAAGCTTCAAGGGCATCCATAAACACATGTATATAAAGATTCGTGTCTACCTAAGAGGAACGCCCAACATCCCAGTCCAAACCAGGTCCTTTCATCACACCAGCACGGAAGACTGAACAGAACAGCCCTTTTGAAAGAGCTTAAGGCCAGATCTACAATGGTCACAAACACCCTAATATCTGAACTAGGGTGGTATAGGATCTGCGATCCACAGCGTTACAATTTCTGCTGTGGGCAAACAGATTTCAGGCGCTGGTGAAGCTGTAATTAAAACAATAAGCAAAATGCATCAGCATCTGGAAGACAGGCAATCTGTGATAGCCAATACGACGAACTTGAGCCAGCCACGCTACAAGAAGCAGATGTGCAAGAGCGCAAATACAAGCACATATTGAAGAGTAAGTGTTTCGGTTTACGATGATAAAACAGAGACCACCAGCATGTCCTTGCAGGCAGATGTGCTGTTCAAAGAAAAACACTCCGTAAGGGGAAGTAAAAGGAATCACTCACAAGAAGTAGTACTGTTGAATCCTTTTAATAACACTAGGAAAATATCATAGTATTAAAGTCCTGCATGGGATCCTCAAAAAGGTTATTTTGGTTGGGATTTCCCTGTGTTTATAAACAAAACTCTTTTTCCCAATTTTGTTTTCTTTTAAACCAACTGCTCCTTTACAATGGCATTTCCAGTTAAAACACAGCTAACCTATAAATACCTGAATACCACAACACACATTGTGTGCGTGGGTTTTGTTTAAAACTTAGCGGAAATAATGGTAAATCTATTCAACACAGGGAAGCAAACGTCGATTTGTTAAGCGGGGAATGTAATAGCCAGTAAAGAATACACTGCGTACATAATACAGAAGGAAAAAATTATCGTCTGGAGTATGTGAAATTACACTGATTTTGCACCTTAAACCTATTAGAAGTTACTCTGTTGGCCAATACTAATCCACTGAACAAGCAGAATGTTGGTCAGAAGTCTAACGTTTCCTGTACCAGCACAGAGAGAATATAAGCAGTCCAACGCTGTTAAAAGAAAACATGAAATCCAGCTCATGTTTCTGGTTAGGGATCGATTTCTTCAGGAACTACTGTTAACATAACATCTTCGTTGCCCCTGCGTACGACCATGTTCAACGTACTGTCCTTTTTAATAATGTCACTGACATCACTGGCTGAACTTATCGACTGTCCATTGATGCTTATAATCACATCGTTGTCCTTCAGGCCACCACTGAAAATACAAAGCAGCGATGTATTACTGTAATTGGCATTTTACTGTCTTTACAATATTGTTTAAAAAAGAAAGATAGCTGCATTTTTTCCCATTTCCAACCCAACGGCAGTTGCACAGAGACACAGCGGGCACGGGAAAGGCAATCGGAATTTATGAAGCGGTGAAGATTAAAATGCAACGCAGCAACCTCAGAAATCAGATGGAGGTACAAGTTTGATGAATCCCGTATTTCACTGTCTTTAAAGGAATTCACTATTGCACATGGCGCAGTAATTCTGCAATAAGGATACTAGACGCTGATCCGGTAGAAGAGACAGCGGCGTATTTTTCTTTTGAAATAGTTGCAACAAGGCACTCATCTTAGGGGGGAAATTTTCCAAGCTTTTATTCCCATATACATAGCAAAGCAATCTGAGCGGCACTATGTGTTAATGCACGAGGAATTTTGGTCCCGGATCCATGCTGTTCTCCATACATAGCTTACTGGCAGCCACTGCACCTTACCTGTGTCGTTTACACCTGAATAACACACGCAGCGATCCAGTCCAGTCACCAAACACACATGTGTGTCCTTCCCCTTGCCCACAGTCCCCAGAGCCCCTTCTCCTGACCTCAGCACCGTATGCGAACCGAGAACAACACCCTCCAGACTCAAAGCAAGACGGGGCAGAACCGGAGCTGGCACGGCAAAGCTCCCCTGCCCGGGGCCGCGGGTCTCTTCCCCAGCTGGCCGAGACTGCTGCTGGGACCGAGAAACGGGGTGGTGAGGGATACCATCGACCACAACGTCTTGCCCAGTCTTGCACAATGATCTGGCTCCAAGTTATGGAAATATTAACCAAGTAACCAGATCAGACATGATTCAGCCCTTCGGCATAATCCTTCTTCAGAAAACCACAGAGCAGTCATCGGCCCTTTCCGCCCGCAGAGAACGCCTTACACATGAGTGTCTCCTGCAAGCAGGATGTCTTGGCCAACGTTTGCAACAAATCTGGTTGCCTACCAAAGACATGGCTTAAAAGATTTTCATGGGACAAATCATTCAGATTGTCTTGGTCTCTCACACAGCCTCTCCTCTGGACTCATACCGAGGACAGTTCGCTGCAGAACCGCTCTGATCCCCTACCCAGCATGTCTACACAACGTGCACTGGGGAGGAAATTGGCAGAATGGGCAAACCCACAGCCAAGGGGACTAGGAGTGGGGGAGACAGAGCAAACATGGGCTCCATTTTAACTGCCAGGCCAGCTTTCGGATGAAGCACCTCTATTTGAGTTTGCCTTCAAGTTACAAGGCTACATTGCCTCACATGATCTAGGACATGATCCAGGACATGATCTAGTAGGCATGGTGGTGTTAGGTTGACGGTTGGACTTGATGATCTCGGAGGTCCTTTCCAATCTCAGTGAATCTATGATTCTATGATATGCCTCTTTCTTGTCACAGAGATTTACTCTTTTCTCTTAAATGATCTCTAGTTTCAGAAAATCAATAAAGTTTCCTATTTCCTACCCAGGATTACTGAGTGGTTTTGTATTAACCAACTCCAAAGGGAAAGCGTCTCCAGCAAAAGCCAGCCAGACCAGTGTCGGTGACAACAGAGCAGATGCCGTACTTCAGCCAGGCACCTCATGAAACATGGTACCAACCAGCAGGTCAGGTTTTGAGCAAAAACAGAGAAAAAGGTCAGTTGGCAAAACCTGAAAGCTCTCCCCAGTAACACGACTCCTGACAAAGCTCTCTCACGGAAGACGATCTCATGCCAAGAGAGGATTTCACCCCAGACAGAGGAGAGCTGGTGGGTTTGCCCAGTACCAAAGTGCTTGGGCTGAGATGGACACATCTTCACTAAGTGGAAGCAAAGCTTCTCCCTCGCTCTCCTACAGGAGTGACCAGCAGGGCCACAGGGAGCTTTCTTCAGCCCTGGCATTGGTACAACAGATGTCTTGGAAGCAATCACTGAGAAAAATGAAAACTGAGTTTTCACGCCCACTGAATCCTTGCCCTTTCGGCCGGGAACGCTGACAGCGCTTCGCTGCAATACCCTGATCCATTCGCAGTATTGCCCATCAGGGACAGGACTGAAACCACAAACTGATTTACAGCAGACAACCTAATAGCTATCAGATGGTCGTAATTTTGTTAATTTAGCATTTTCAAGATAGCCAGTTAAGCAGGGAACATCCTCCATTCATGACCCCCTTAAGTCAGTGGCAGCGGTTTTGAGAAAAATGCAGTTCAACTTACGCTTCAGCTGGTGTTTCTGGAATTACTTCAATAACGTAGGCCCCAGAGACAACATCAGGAAAGTCTTTATGGCGATCCTTCAGCTCTCTAGCTTTGCTGGAAAATTTTAAAAACAGCAACAAAAATGTTTTGACAAGATGGGAAAAAAAAAATCATGCATTTTTACTTAGTTAACTCACTTAACACTGACTAGCTGAGGTATTTTACACACGTCGATGTGACACTTCACAATTCATTTTAACCCTTAGAAGTATTTTCAAGAATTAGTACACTTTTTGCATGCATACAGCTTTCTATTGCCTATTTCTGGTAAAGGCAATCATTTCAATACAGAGGATCAGAGGGAAAACATTTCAAAGCTTGGTCATTACTTTAGAACTAGCAGATTCTGAACACCTAAAAAACCCACTTCAGTTTTCAGTGCTTTGTTATACCTCTGATCCTGCACACGGGAAAACGTCTGGTTGTTTTTACAGGATGTAGGATCACCTGCTTACGAGTCTTTTCTGGTTTGAGCATGAATAAGTAAGTCTGCACAAAAGTTTCCTTTTCCGTTAAGTGAATTGTTTAATGAAAATAATTTCATAGAAATGGAAATACGGATGTAACTGCTGCAATTCTTGAAAACATACTGTCCTGTTTTCTCCTTGACCCACACGATAGCACAGGACAGATGGTAACAACACTAATAGAGCCCTGGGACAAATTAATGATCACTAGCTACTCTCTTCTGAAGCACTAAGGGAAACAAAAAGGCAGGGAGGTGTTTAAAAACCAGCTCACACAAGAGTCTACAGGAGAGTTCAACCATGCATGTAGCAGATGCAGAGAAAAAGGTAGGTGCAAGTGGTCACCAGCACCTCCTGGCTCTTTCTGCAGATCATGAGCTCGATCCAAACGCACGCAGTGCCCACACGTCAGGAAGATGAGGAGCCACCGCTTCTACTTACCTAGGAGTTAGGGACATCATTCGTATGCCAATGTACTTCTTTTTGGTTATAGCTTTTCCTACAAAAAAGGGAAACGGGTCTTGATCAGTTGCTCTCACCAAAAGAGCCTTGAAGGCTGTTGACTTTCTGGTTTATCACTGTTTTCACATTTTTCTCTTTGAAAGGAGTGAAGTACAGTACCTTTAGCTTGTCTGTCATGGGATTCAGTTAGGAACTTTTTGATTTTATCTGATGGGATAGCAAACGAGATCCCTGCTGTAACTTTTAATGTATTAATTCCTATGACTTCGCCATCCTGGAGAAATAAGAAAGTTTTATTAGCAGATGTGAAACATCTTGAAGAGAAATGGATGATTACTTCCAAACAATCACAAAGAAAAAATCATGCAACATATTCCACAGCTGTTTTTCAATTTTCCAAATGGTTTAAGTCTTAATTTCTCTGAATCATCTATTGATAAAAAATTATTCTACAGTTTTGGAGAACCGATGTGGATATTCGTATTGCCACTAGCAGAAGACGGATCAGAATTGGGCAGCTCTCCTGCTTGCAGCAGACAAGCAGCATATCATAATCTACAGGCAATTTAATCCTGTTTATTTCAGCAGGCACTGACCGGTTCTGAGCAAATATTGCATAATAATATTAAGAAAAAGGACAGTTCACCAAAAATCAGAAGCTTTTCCTGGTAACGTGACTCCAAGAGAGAATTTCAGATTAAACATCTCTGCTGTCACCTGACGATTTGAACACTTCTGAAATCTCAACAGCCTCCTTCCCTGATGTATCCCAGATAAAAACTATCCAACTACAAATTCTACCACGAGTCAGGTGAAAAAAAAAAATTGCTAAATCTCCAAGTCAGAAACTCTGAGTAGCACTTTCTTCCAATCTATGCCATCCCCCACTGAGGACCACTGCCTCTCTCTCCTCCGTTCGACCCCACGTGCCCCCATCTGAGAGCTCTCAACACAGCAGTTGGGTTTTGCAACCTCCTTTGGTTGTTCTCTCTTGGGCTTATCCACAGCTGCTGCAAGGTCAGCTCTGACTATGTTCTACAATATCAGCAAATAAACCCTAGTTTCCTGATAAATACGTGGGTTTTTCAACTCCCCTCAGTGCAATTCAAAATTAAGGGGTAGATACGGTTTTTGAATTATTAATCTGAGTTTCAGTATGCCAAAAAAAAAAAAGTCCAAGCTGTATGGGATACAGTGAGTGTAAATGCTTCAGCTTTAAAATGTGATTTTTGCTTTTCACAAGGCATGGGGAAGAAAAAAAAAAAGTGCATTACACTTGCTCAAAACTATGTAAATTGTAAACACCTTAAATATTGAAATCCAACCCCATCTTGTGATTTGCCAAAATAAACACTGACCAGTGATTAGTAAGAACCATGTGAATTTTGTGTAGTCAGCCAGATATCGAATGCCCCGAATCACATTTCTGGTGTGGGGTTTAGTTTGTTTGTGTGGGGTTTTTCGGTTTTGCTTTTAAAGTAAAAAGCAACAATGAAAAAGCTTAACACTAAGCAAACTTAACGGAACCCTTACCAGATTTACTAGGGGTCCTCCGGAGTTTCCATACTGCAAATAAACATATGGCAAGAACATGTTTTAATATCTGCCTCTTAATTCGCGGCAAGCAAAACATAAAAGGCATTTTTGAAATATTTCTCTAGGAATTTTTTCATTGTCTATTAAATGTGCAATAGAACCGTCTTAACATCCAAACCCACGAACTACACTTAACATGGTTGCTTTTAGCTGAGCTTTGCAAACGCTTAGTCCTTCTTCTCTTGCCAGAGTAAGTTACGAAAGCCAAGGTTTTCCTTTTGTTTTAATAGTACCACACTAGCAACTTCGAAGACTTTAGGACAGCTCTGGGAGCTGCTGGTGAAGATTTCTTACAAGGCCAACAGCAGAAGGCCAAAAACTATTGTTTTGTCTTAATGCCGAAGCAAGCTTGAATCCTTAAGCTAAGCCTGGCTTCTTTTTAGAAAACATGATGGATTTCGAAAACATACTTATTCACCAGAGAATATTGCCTCCTCCCTTGTAATTTGCAAGAATTTTGAAGTTAAGGCAGATCTTGTATTTGCTGTGGTTCCTTGGGGGATTTTTAAACAACAAGTGCTGCTGCACTGCAGATGTCCACGTGTATATGGGTAAAAGAAAAGCCAACTACGCTCACAGTTCTTAAGATGTGTATCATGGGTGAAATTTTCAAAGCAACTATTCAAGAAATCTAAGAGCTGAAGGGGACGAGGCTCAGAGCGGGACGTACGTTGATGATGGCATCGGTCTGAATATAGTCCATATCGGAGTTGCGGAGCCCCAGCTCCTTCCCTCCACGTTGAGTAGTACTAACGATGCCTGTAGTCACTGTGTTTTGAAGGGAAAACGGACTTCCGATCGCGACCACAAATTCTCCTGGCCTCAAGTCTGCAGACTGACCAAGCAGAAGAACTGGCAATTTACCCTACAAATAAAAATACATTAAAAAAAAAAAAAGAAGTATGAAGAAAAAGTCAGATGTTTTTAAGACACTACTACACCAGTAGAATAAATTCTACAGAAACATGAATACATTAACAGAGCAGAGGAAAAGAGAGAGGCTTGTATCCCTTGGGGATCTTGCTTGTTCTCTTTTCTTTGAACGTTTCACAGAAATGTTCTCGGTACAGAAACATCTCAATGAGCTTCTGCTCTAAAGAGTGGGCTCTTTAGACTGTAGGAACACTTTTTCCACAACAGGTTACATCTTAAATCAAACACAATTCAAAGACCAAAGGAATATTTGTGCTCTGCTGTACAAAGCAAACACCTGATGATATTAGCAATGAGTTCTTTCCAGCGGCTTCTTGAAATAATCAGCCAACAGCTGCTGAAGTAACAATAATATATTGTTTAGGAGCGGACACTAATGAGTCATGAAAGCAACAGCCAAAGCATGTAGTTGAAAGCATTTTATATTCTCAAAAGACACCAGCTAATGTTTTATCTTTTTTTTTTTTGCAATGCAGTATCTCTTCTAAATAATTATATTGCCTCCTACATACACTGATGTCTTCTTCTGAAGACATTAGGATTTAAAGACTTGATGGCATTTTTCTGTTACGACAGTAGGGGATACCATTGTATCTGCCTTTCAAGATCTTATCTTTAAACATATTAACAGTATTATTCAAGACACTAAAATCCAGCATCAATAGACATCACTGCAATTTACAGCAATTGAAGGGAGGGAAGGTTGGCTCTACACACCCTTCCCAGTCCAATGGCTCAAGGGGACTGAGTATGGTTTCTCCCAGACATGTTTTATCTGCACAGGAACTGAACTGGCTGGATAACAGACGATTCAAGCTGGACCGATACCCCCCCAACCCCACAGCAATCACAACACAGTGGGGAAGTTCTTAAGGTCTCCTACTCACCACGTAATTAAGAAGGGTGTTCTGAAACAGATTATATTTCAAATAAATACTTCGCCTTTATTTATCGCCTGCCCCTAAAACATACATTGAGCTTCATTTCTCCTTCACTTCGCATTTTTAAAAATCAGTCTTCACCCTTTCAGTGATGTTCAACTTTTTTTACTCCTTTTACGTTTAATCTATTGTCCAAATGATCCTCACCCTTCCCAGGTATTTAACCACGTATTTAATCACGTCACTAGACTATTTCTGTTAGCACCAATGGACTTGGACTTGTATAAATTTAGACTTAAGGATTTGGAGCATTAGGAGGTTACTGAACTCTGAATCAAAACAGAAGTCCGAAGGGATGCACATCTTTTGCTTGGCAAACCTAACTTCAACGCAGCTTTCCTCTAAGCTCACCCCACTTCAAGATTCTTTCCTCTGCTCCACAAACCTGGCCCCAAAAGGAAAAAGGCATTAGTATAAACTTTCAAAACAGGCTAGTGATTCTAGATGCAGTGGGAAGGCCACCTAGAGATTAACTTAAACCAGTTTCCAAGGAGTAGGTAACATAATCACTGGTAAAACACAGGTCACTTTATCATGGAATCGTAGAGCAGTTTGGGTTGAACGGGACCTCAAAGCCCACCTAGTTCCAACCCCCTGCCATGGGCAGGGACACCCCCCACCAGCCCAGGCTGCCCAAAGCCCCATCCAGCCTGGCCTTGGGCACTGCCAGGGATCCAGGGGCAGCCACAGCTTCTCTGGGCACCCTGTGCCAGGGCCTCAGCACCCTCACAGGGAAGGATTTCTTCAAGGTATTCTTGAGCTGTGCACCTAAAATGGAGGTACAAATTGGCTTAATACCCCTTCTTGTAGTTCATTCCTTCTGGAAAACTTGTAAAGGTGCCTTTTTCATCCCATACCTGTCCCAAAGCACACCGATTTATCCCTGTGCCTACACCTGATGGGATAATAAAGCTATACACTGTGTGCTCAAGGCAGCATTTAGCATGCTCTAATTATTTGCACAGATTCTCAACTTAGTGATAATTTTGTTTCAGAAGTTAACAGAAGCTGAATCATTATTACATTTTGGCAAAAAGGGAAAACATTATGCGTTGAAATTGGAAATTAAGAATTAGCTCTTTAGAGGTCTTTCATCACCAGCAGTTTGAAAGCTTGTATTGATAAGTCATCCTTAGGGACAAAATTCCACTAATATAAACTAACCCAAATGCTCATCACTTTGTATTTTTCACCTACAATTTTATTTCAAATATCCTAGGAGTTACACAATGTCTGTAAAGTAGAAAGTAAAATATAAAGGCATCAGTCATCGCTATATACTGCTGCAAATAAGAAGGTATGGTTTTAATATTTAACAAGCCTGGTCCTGTGTACCCTTTATCCAACTTTGTTACAATTCCACCAGCAAAGTTTTACTCAGATGAACAGATTGTTTCAATAAAACTCATTGGCAAACCCCAGCCAGGATAAGATGCTTGATGGAAACTTATCTTTCAGTCTCCAGACATCAAGAAAATAATTAACCAACTGCTTGTTACACAGAATCAGTTGGAAGAGCAACAGAATAGGCAACACAGTAAGTAGAAACACTTATCTTTCAGAGGAAAGTTCTCACCACAGCAATGCCCTACCATTAAATAATAATTAGCCACGGTCCCTATCAGTGCCACAGCCACAGATAAACCCAACCAAGGCTGTAGGTTAATTCTGAGACGGATTCAATGGTGATACCCAGTTTCCCCATCGCGCTTGCAGCAAGGCAGACCAGCAGCAACATCCTGAGGCAACGCTGCTGAGCAGTTCATAATCTCCAACCACAGCCCTGACTCCAAGGGACCTCCCCAGTTCAGCGGGGAAGAGGCAGCTCCGATTAGCTGTGCTGGGAAGCACGCGGTGTATGCAACACAAACAGCCCCATATGGGTATTGTTTGGATAGAGGGAGCACCCTGGCCCTTCCTTCTCTCACCAGATGCTATTAAGCTTACGTAGCACGTGTTTTCAAGATGTTGTTGGTCAAGAAGAGCATCTCTTTTTGGCACTGCTTCTCCTTATTTAAAAAAAAAAATAAAGAACACTACAAAAAGTGGCTTTTGTTTGTACCCTAGTGTACTGAAAACAGACACTTCCTAGAGAAAGAGGACGTTTATCAGCAAATGAAACATAGACGAGCAAAAGAAAACAGAAATCTTTTTTTCTTCATTAATAGGAGAAAAAAAAGATTGGTTATACACAAAGTTAAAGATTTATACAATGTTCCTGAGTTATAAAAACAGTCACGAAGCCAAAATCATACTTGGCAGCAGAAAGAAAAAACATGAACAATCTCTGACTAATACAATTACTTCTGATTGTGCTGAGATTTCAAGCCTGTGCCTATACTAGCTAGGCTTCAGTTCAAAGCTCAGCGCTGTATGGATTGGCTGTGGGTCATCCATGTGATTCAACATGCCTTCTGGAAAGAGTTTGGCTAACCTCTCCTTTGCTAGGAACAAAAATCCATTGCAAAAATTGCCTTGCTCTGCACATATTATGAAACATAGCTTTTGAAAACGTGTTCTCTATGCAGTATGTTTTTAGAAGAGATATAGCCTTATGTGAAAATACACTGTCTTCAAGATAAGTACATATGTAACTAAAGCACTTGATTTGTCATGTTCTGTTAACCAAGAGAATTAGTTTTTCCCTGTTACATAGCTCATGCCATGGGGAGGGGAAGGGAGGATCACCCACATGGCTACCTATCACACCTAGAAAACAAGAAGGATGCCGAGCACAGCTGAAAAAGAGCTCCGAGGTCTTG
Organism: Psophia crepitans; assembly: GCA_013399095.1. NCBI lineage: Eukaryota > Metazoa > Chordata > Aves > Gruiformes > Psophiidae > Psophia > Psophia crepitans. The sequence goes on from VWZZ01002583.1 coordinate 30,408, forward strand.
GAGACCAAGTGGTAAATGAAAGTCGATGCTACTCCTTATGATTTCGCAGTGTGGTGCAGAGCGCGTGGCAGACAAACACTCTCCTTAGTGCCTCTAAAGTAAATGCCATGAATAATTGGTTATGATGAATATATGCATGGTAGTTGCTTTAAATTTGGAGGTTTCTTTCTAAAAAAGCTTAAAAATAACATTGCCACATGCAGAACTAAGCTTTCCATTACCAAAAACTCCCGAGTATTTATTTAAATTGTAGAAATGGCTTTGAAGTGAAATCAGTATAAAACCAACCAAAATCCCTCGGCATCAAGCAATCGAGCGGGAAGTATGTCCCTCTGTAGTCACCAGGAGGAGTGCTGGAAACGCAGGGCGGTGGCTGTAAGCAGAATCGTTATCAGAACACCCTGCCTGTGCCCTCCCACCCTCCACCAGCAAGCTCTTGCCTGGGATGCTGAGGCAGTCCTCATAAACCAAGTTTAAGCGCTGGGGTCTAGGTCCCTTACTAACTATATTTAATAAATGGGCGCTCTTCAATTTTTACGTAACATCTGATGGTCATCGGGATGACGTAACTACTGTTACAGCTCGTGAGTCTCTTCGGTTAGCTATAGATTTGCCACAACAGTTCGTTAAAATCCCAGGCAAGGGAGCATCCCTCGCAGCACAATGAGCAGGGAGCCAGAAACACCCAGCACCCAAACCCAGCTTTCCCGGTGAGCCGCTGCATGACCTTGGACAACACATAACGTCTTTTTCTTTCCCTCCTCCCTGTTTTTCATTTGATTAAGCCTCGTTTTTCATTTGATGAAGCCTCGGGGCTCTGCTGGGATCCGTGTTTACTCAATAAAACAAATCTGCAAGCAGGCATTCTGCAAGCACACAGAAATAGGACTAAACATGCAAAACCATAAGTGGCACATGACTCACTGTTTACACCCAGCCAGCGAAGGAGCCATTAATTAGTGTTAATATTTTAAGCCTTCCTCATCCCAAAGGGCTTCAGACATTTTTATATACGGATTTGACTCAAACCCTGGATAAACATAACTCCCACGAAACGGAGAGCTGCACACCACCACAAGAAACGGCTTCACCCAACGATAAGACGCAGCTGTCCCATGGATGGGAGGCAGCAGCCTGGCACAGAGACTGGGACAAGTATAGAGGAACATCATCAGCCAAGAGCCAGATGTTCACCTGATGTATGTTAGCAACGCAACTTGAGTCAGGTAAAGTAAGGGGAGCCTTCACAAATCATCTCTGAAGCTAAAAGAAGTGGCAGCAGATCACCTCCGCAGGGCACAGCTAGTGCCACAGAGAAATAAAACCCAAGAGACAGACGCCCACAAGCACTAGGCATTTTGGTTGGAATTTTTTCACCCATGAAATAAACGAATCCATCCTTTGCTCTGTAATCCCCTTCGTTTGGGAAAGGATGATCCTGAATTTGCAGGAAGCAGTTCAATAAACTGATGAAGAGGAGAAATATGTTCCGAGTTCAATTTGTGTTAAATAGCGACAGATTTCCTTCATGCTTTTTCGTTTTAGGTGGGAAAGAAACAGATGCTTGTATGGTACGCTAAGTCAGCTGTAAGTAACTCCGGCAAAACATGTAAATTCCCTGGGAACTGCATTTCTGTTCTCATTAACGAAATTATTTAACTTTTAGAATATGTTATGGCAAAATAAAAACACAGGCCATGAGCACATAAAAATGTAGAGCATCATCTACAAACTAGAAACTGCTTGACGAAATGCCAAAGAAAATGAAAAACCCAAGCTGAATGCATTACAAGCCTCCAAAAGTATTTCATCTATAGTTAGAAAAACAAAACTGAGTCTCCTTATCTAAATATGGAGCATGGGAAGCTTGCAGAAAAAAAAAAAAAAAAAGAAAAAAGAAAAAAAAGTACAGACTGTTGTTTTGCCATGTCCCCAGGATTTCAATTACCTGGGCAAAATATTCCTGCTCTCCCTTAAAAGAAAAGAAAATCCCCTGGCCACTGGCAGACCCACACTGGACACGTGTGAGCGTTTCGCTGCACGGGGAGCTGGACCAGCACACCGTTACCTGCGGCGAGGGCTACCAGGAGCCGAAGATGGCCAGAAACCACTGCTCCTAAACTGATGAGTAAACAGGAGTTAACACGCAAGCTTTACACAAACTGTTTAATTTCCATGGGTCCTGAAGGCTTCTGGAAGCAATATGTGGGCTTCCTCTGGCTCTCGAGAGGAAGCAAAGCAATCTCGAGCAACAGATTTCAAAGTAAATCGCGTTTTAGAAGAGCCACTTACATCTGGTATTCGCGTAGTTTGGTTTTTCAAAACGCGGGCCATTAAAATATTGATACACAAACAGGAAAGTCTGCCTTCCTGCTGCCTCCAGTTTGTACAGACAGGGAAAAAGGCAAATCCCCTTTGACCACAAAGATACAGACGCTGCATTGCCTCACGAAACCACCGAAGGAACGAGGGCAGAAGGTCCTGTTGATTTAAAAGTGTCAGGCGAAGTGTTTATTAGTAAAATGCCGGAAAAATCTTAAGCCAAAGGGCTGAAATACCACCGCAAATTAGAGATCGGTCGCAAACCCACTCCCGCTGTACCACGCAGATGCCAAACCCTGCTTGGGACACAGGTGCCAGCAGTAACTGGTCACATCGAGGAACAACCGCCTTCAGACACTGCATGTTTCTTTCAGAGTCGGTGGCAAATGTCTCATGGCTGTTCTCTAAGCACGCAGGAAGAAGATACACTTCAAAATAAAGCCATTCCCCGTGCTCCTCTCCCCTGCACTCACTGCCAAACCATCGGCACCTGCCACAGAGATCATTTCTGCAGGGCACAGTCCGATTTCCAGGGGTGCAAGGGGTCTCCAGGCAAAAGCCACCTCCGCTTTCCACTACGTTTGGCTTCCAGGTTTGATTTGGGTGAGGGCACAGGGCTCTTTTATAACTCTACCCCCCAGTAACCCCAACATTGCCCATTACACCACCCCTAAAACTTTCTTTCCTCCTCCTGGTGTTTCCTTTCCTGTGTCCCACACCCTCATTTAACCAGGTAGCTATTTGCCTGGAGATGAATTTCAAAGCGTCCGCTGGCTTTGGAGTGCCGTGCATTATTTTTGATGGGCTTCACGCTCGCTGCAATACCACACGTGCCACACAAGAGGGATTATTTCATCAGTCTCTGCCCACGCTGACAAAGTCGAAATTTTTCTAGGGAAGGGTTACAAATTTTGCATGTTCATATCCAAATTCTCTGCAACCGTTTCTCTCCAGTATTGCCCCCTCCTCAAAGCTGTGTTTGGAAGGGCAGTTACACCGCGTTCGGTTTACCCACTTCAATCTTACGTCCTACTTTCAACGCTTCAGCAAACTGCTGTGCCTCACTATGGACACAAAAAATACAGTTTCTCCCTTTCAGACTGTAAAAATAAGTTTATTTTAGGATGAGAATAACTCCAAGATTTCTGTTCCTCACTGACTGCAGTATGTTTTTCCATGGAGAAGAGTTTAATCAGGGAAACGGCTCATCCTTACTGGTGGCCAGAGTTTCATTTCCTATTGCACTCAGCAAAGCCAGATTAGTTCTAGTAATGTGTTTGGCCAGATGTTCACAGCTTAAAGCAAAACAGCATGCAGGCTGCTGCAGAATCATAGCAGTTTTAGGAATACCAGCTGACAGCCTAAACTCACGCTTCAAGCCCGGCTCTGTTCCTAACCACAGGAGCATTCTTCATCCTTCGGATCCTGCCTTAACACGCCACGCAAAAACACAAGAAAAAAAATTTCTGCATCTTTGATGTCACCTTCAAATAATTTATTGAAAAGGAAGAACTTCACTTCTTCAGAAAAATTCTTACATTGTTTTCATGCCATATTCAGATTTTTAAAGGGTTATTTGCACTGTCACGCTGACTTCTTTGGTCATCAAATATGTTTCAAGTTCCAACAGATTATTCTCTCTGTGATTTCAAAAAGCCTTTCATGAACCTAAATGATTGCAAGGCATTTCAGTACAAAAAGGAAAGCTCAAACACTGAACCTGAATGGATATATAAAAACATTCAGTCTGAAAATCAACTTCTCAGCTGACCACATCTCCAGTTTAAATTTCGTGAACACTTAAAATTTCCTGTTTCTAATTCTCGAAATACAAAGCACGATCTGTCCTGCAAACAGAGATGCCTCAGGCCTCACTAGAGCTAGCTGGAAAACTGGTCTCCCAATCCAGGAAAAAAAACAAGCGACAAAAGAAGTTTTCCCCAAATCTTCTCAAAATTATCCTGAGACGCAACAGGGGGGAATAACACATAAGGCAGTGGTTTGCACAGCTGATAGGATGCTTACCAAGGGTATCTCAGACCTAAATTTATTTCCATATTCTATCTAATTTAGAGCAGAGATGTGGAATTTGATCTCCTGCTACCCAGATGGATGTGCTAATCCAACACAACGCGAGGAAGACAGCGGGGACCTGCTCACTACCTTCTGAAAGAGCTCAGCCTCCAGGCACTAGGACATTGCCCGAAGTTTCATTAAAACCAACCCTTTTTCTCATAAACAACAGAATATTAATGGATTAATCCTTCCCCTCTCCTCTCCCAAAATGAAAAATGCAGCTGATTTGGCTCTAGATAGCTCTAAGAGAGAAAAAGTTTCCTGTCTTTAAGAATTTCCAAATACATACACATTAGCTATGTTGCAATGCTCGTAATCTGAAGCATGCGCTAAGTTGGCCAGCTTCAGAAGTCCATACATCAAGCCAAAGACACATCTTTGTACCTTGGAGTTAGTAAGTTGTATACAGATAATTATGAATTTTTGAATAATTGTTTTTAAAACAGTAAAAGCTGCTGCATTTTAGATCAAAACTCATATATTCTTTCCTGCTCCACAACAGAACAATGTAAGAGGGTAACAACCTGGAATGATAAACGCTTGCAAATGACCAGCTGATGTGCCGCTTGCAAAACAAGATCATAACTACATTCAAAAATTAAATTCACGGAAGATGACGATGACTATCATTTAATTACACAGCAGGAATTCTTAAAAAAGAAGAGTATCTGGCATCTTGCAAGTCATAACTGGAATCGCCAGTTCCAGTCCTGTTTAGCCGTGGTTTCCACTACAGACAACTCATCTGGCTGCATTCTCTTTTTTCCAAGCTCCTTCCAGTCTTCCAGGTTCTCCCTTCCCGCAAACAGCTTACCAAGGAAATTTTGGAGCCATTTCTTTAGGCTCCAAAACCAACATAAAACTCTATGTCTGCTCTCTCAAGTCCTCAAAACAACCTGCCAGATGAGTGCAATGTCTGCTTCTCCTTGACTCATCAGCTTCTCTGAAGCTCACTTTCCTATCGCTTGAAGTCCTATTCTTCTCATCACCATTTTCTGCTTTCCCCACAATGTTGTGTTCACAATTTTAAATTGCTTTTCCAGCTGCCCTTTGCTCCCTGCCGTATCCCAAGTCTCATCCCAGGGATCTTTCCCTTTGTTTTCTTACTGTAGATCTGCTTTTGCTTATTTTAATATGAAAATGAGGAAGTAAACAATTGGTAGGTGTGTAAATAGGTAACGCAGAGGAAAAAACAACGTGGCCAAAAACCATTCTTGGTGTTAATTTTTTTTGCTATGCTGTTGTTAGGGAGCTTTTACAAAAAGGAAAAAAGAAAGAGCTTTTAAAAGACAAAGGTGGTGACGGAGCAGCAGGAGCCCTTCATACTTTGGATGATCCAAGAGTTCCGCATTAGACGTCTGATTCAGTCATGAACTCTGGCACAAACACTTTTGACCTCGCTGGGGAATGGGTCCAAACAACACTGCAAGATCTACACATTTTTGAGTCATGTGTTTCAAATGAACCGTTCTTGCCTGTTAAATTTGGAGGTCATTAGCTAACAGACCAAACCAGGGAAGCCAATATGAGCAGCACCCCAAGCAATCACATGCATCTAATTGCATCTGCATCACACAGAAGTGTTTCGACACAATATTCCACTCGCGCTGTGCCGTCGACGTGTGCAGAACCTCGTGACAGCTTCTCTGCTGTTGCAGGAGGCAGAATGATGCTGACAGCCGCATGTTTGACGTGGAGGAAGACTTGTGGATGAGAAGCTGCGTTCCCATTTCAAAACCACTTGCAGTGTAAGAGCATCTTTCCAAGCTGTCTTTAATTTGCATGTTCAAGATGCTTCCTAAGATATTTTCCATTTTACTATCTACATTAGTGCGGTACAGCCCTTCAGAAGGAAAAACATCCTCTAAAAGCAATTTGTGACTTCAGTGTGGGCACACAGGAAAGACTAACACATCCCTCTACCAACCACAGGGGAACAACCAACCCCCTTTTCTTCTCAGGGGGAAAGAGTTATATTAACCAACGCGCATGTAAACCAGCCAGTAAAGGATGTTGGGTTTTTATTTTGAGGATGTATGCAGAAGCGCTACGTACTTGCTTGCACTACACTAAGAGGTGATAAAATTAACCACTACCAATCACAAACTTGGCTTTTAAAAATATGCATCCACCTAGCTCAAAGATTCTCTGTAACTCAGACCACTAAACTACTAGCCCTTCCTTCAACCATGAAAATCAGGAACAGCTTTTGGAAAGGAGGATTCTAAAGTAAGAGGAATAAAATGTGTCTTGCTTTAACCACTCACCTGAGAATCTATTTTAATTAGTGCAATATCAGCTTTTTCATCGACATCTTTAATTTTAGCTTCATATGTTTCACCGTTCTTCAGTTCCACCTTCACCCGGTTCTTGTTGGTGACGACGTGGGCGTTTGTCACTATCAGTCCGTCTTCAGAGACGATGAACCCTGAACCACTGGCAACAGGAATCTCCCTCTTCGAATAAGGAAGTCTAAAAGACATGGGAAATAAACGTTTATTGCTGCAAAAAAAGTTGGAAGATCACAAATCACTCCAAATAATACACAGCCAAAAAGAGTTTGGTGGTTTGTAGTGCTTTAGGATATCTGCTGTTATTTACTATCAATAACAAGATAACGCACGTGCGTGAGTTCTGCGCCAGAACTCTTAAATTATCTTTAATTCTCAAGCATTGCAAATATTTATCATCTCAAAAACCTCTTTGCTATTACAGAGCATCAATCAACATTTCTGGCACGCTGGCAGCTGCTTTCAAGAATACAAAATCAAAACTGGGCATCTTGTTTACTTGCGAAATAATTCAATGTGAACCACAGCAGGAGCGATCTTCTCCACCACATCTGCAATAAAGTTGTATTTGTGCCGCAGGCTATTAGGATGTTCTTGGCCTGAAATAGAAACAGAAAACATGTCATGAGTTCTTCAAGTGACAGGGAAGGGTCATTGCAAAACACCTGAATTAAAAAAAGCTCCAAGTGGTTATCTTTCCCCTCCTTAAAAGTCATCTGCGGCATAACCTTTGCTCCTAGATTTCCCACTGGGTTCTTTGCACGCAGGAGGCAGCGTGCTTTATCGTTAGGACAAAAGGATCCATGAAACCTTCTTGTCTGAAGCCCAGGTAACTGGGCCCTGGGGCAGCACATCTGCTGCTCCAAGCGTGGCTGCAGCCGCAGACTCTGGGTTCAGGCAGCCCTCGGTGCAGCACACCCCACCGCTGACGGCTCCCGGGATGAGGCACGGAGGAGAGCGGGGTTTGGTCCCTGTCTGCACTGCCCCGCTCCTCCTTCCCGAAAGGGATTTTGTACTCGGACGCCTCCATTCCTGCTCTCAGCAATTTTCTTTTCTGGACGGTCTACTTAGCTTGTATGGCCTTCTCGGATTAAACAGGCTCTGTTTCTCTGCCAAAATACGCCTGCTTAGTGGTTTTTGAAGTCTCATGCTGCTGCATTTGTAAAATGCCGAGGACAACAAGGTCCTAACCCCAGTGTAAGCCTAGAGCAGCTGCTGTGAAAGTTTAACTTGGGTACGACGTTTGTGCTGCCTCTCCCCACCGGTGTCCTCTAACCACCAGCCTCTGCCGGGCAGCTAAATGAGGATGTACATTGCAACCCTACTCAAGGCATCCTTTCCGCTCATGCTCCTGTGGTCCATCAACTCCATAGAAGAGTGGGTCCCATGTGCTCTGGAGTCGCTGAACCACCCTCAAGGCTGCAAAATAGATACCGGCATGAATACAATGGGACCACAGAGCTCTGCATTCCTGGGCAGTGCTGTAACACAAAAGCTCCTGGTCACTGAGTATTCAAGAGAAGTCTGTGGGATTTTCAAAAGCAACTGGATACCAAACTCCTATTGTGGCCATCAGAAAACCCATCTGCACCATCAGATACCTAAAAATCTCTAGAAACAACTCACAGTTCTGACACAGCTTCCCCTTCTCAAGTTGTTCAGCGGCAAAACATTTTTTCTTAAATTGGGATCAACTAAGCAATTGGAACACTCTTTGTTTTCCTTAGTCTTCCCATTTTATCTGATGCATCGATCGCACGCTACAAAGGTACAACCCAAACCTGCAATTGACTTTCAGATGAGTGTCAATGTCCTGTGCTGCTCCCACCTACCCTTGCCCATTTGGCTTCTAAATCCACCCAGAGATTAAAGCAGTAAGCAGCTTGTGGATGCTGTAAGCGCCTGTGACGGTGTCGCAGGAGGATTTATTTGCAGAATTACAGGAGGAGACACAGGACTATCCTATAAAACCATCCCAATACCTGAACGACCTTCGTTATCTGAAAACCAGGCTGGAAATACATGTCAATTTTTAAGTACATACTGGAGGCAAAAACCCACAGCAGGAGATTCAGAGGAACGATTTGGGAACAAAACATGACTGTTTTTAATACTAACCCGACAGTGGTTTGATTCAGAGGTGAATGACGGGTTTCAGGAGAATTGCCAGTGCCAACTAGCACACACTGCCCTCATGAGCGGGGCGGATGCTCAACCCAAACACTCTCCGATCACTCAAGAAGATGTTTTTTTCCCATTTATACCCTGTGGGCTTTTAAATGCAATCAGTCCTGAACAGGAGCCGCAGCAGTAACCACATAATCCGTTACGCAGTTCCAGATCTCAGTTCAGAGACGTTAATCTGCTTTATGAGGCAGGAATGTTGATCGGGAAACTTGTGTCCTCAACCTGCTGTTTTCCTCAAAAGCAAGAAGATGTTATCCTTGGACTTCTTTGCCAGAAAGAGATCAGGGCTTGCTAATTGACAAACATCAATTTAGCAAAGGATTTATGTTCTCTTCGTTAGAAATATCCTGTATCAATGAACCACGTCATCAGTATAAAGCTGACAGCTACAACAGGAGTGTTCTGGGAAATGGGTAGGAGAATGGGAACCGCAGTTTGGAAGTACTCACTCGCATCAAATAGGAGCTTTGACATTATCCAATTGTATTACCGTGATGTTGGGATAAAACGCCACAGGGCACTACTGTATCCATCAATATGCTTTTTGATCACTGCTTATAAAATGATTTCAGCTCCATTACAACACCGTAGACATTCAAAGGTCACATCCTGCCCTTGAAAAGGAGAGCTCCCACGGCGGAGGGAACTGCGCAGGAAACACACAGCTTTTTGTATGCCTGCAATCTTTTTTTTTCACATTTAGCTATTCAAGAGCAAGGAAGCCTAAGCTGCACACGGGGAGACTACTAATACTCCATCCCAGAAAGCCGCCTTCACTTCAGAAGCGACAGTATTTTGCATATGACCCGCCTCCTTGCGCAGTTCCAAACCAAGCCGCACAGTTAAAAGGTCAAAATTTCATACTCTGAAAAAGTTAGATAATAAATACTGATTCATGGCATACTGACCTAAAAAGTTTACAGCAGCTTGCCACGCCTGCCTATTGCTTATGCATTCGGAATTCTTGCATTGTGTAACACAGTTTTGCAACAGCTCTTGAACAACTGCCCATTTAAATGGAAAACATACCTTTGGAAAGCAAATAAACAAAAGCCAAAGTCCCCTTCAGATGAATTCATTGATGAACGCTAACAAAAGTTTCCTAGCAACTCGTCGTTACCATCAGGCGATGACATAAAATCTGAAGGCTAGAGTGAAAGTATTCGCGTATTGAAAATTTCTTCTATCAGTGAGAAAAAGTACCACGGGAGGAAAAAAAATGAGACCAAAACGGGCACATGTGCAGGCATACCATGTACCCACTGCGTACCCATCAATGCTCACCACAGCTAATGGCTCTTTGGGATTCCTGAGCAATGCCCATGGGAGCTGAGAAGTGCACGTATCTTTCCTACAAGCAATTGTCACCATGTAAAATTTTATCTCAGATTTGAAGCACCAGCAGTAGGCACAGGCTACTACACGGAAGCCTAAATTGCCATAAAAATACCAATAATACAAACCTAATAGGAGAAGATGCTCATTCCTCAATCACCACACAGTAGTTTCCAGCCATCACCAGCCACTGTAGAAGACAGCAGTGAAATTCAGAACTTCTCAGGAGATACTTTCCTGCTCTAACTTTCCTACTCTGTATTTCCCAGCCATACTGGTAGCTTAGGGTCTTAGTAGAAAATGCACTTTTGAGAGCGGAATGGGTATTACCACGCAACATCCTCCAAGTTTTCAGGTTTGAAGAGCTGGAGACTCTACCACGGTTTAGTGAACTGTGCTTGGCTATTAAGCAATAACTTTAAGGTTTGGTGGATGATATGGGTTTTGACTGTTGTCACTTGAGTATCATATTCTCATACATACATGTAACCATGGGGTCCACCCTGACGTACCGGTACGCCACAAGCAGGTGAGTAGTTAATTTCATACTTAAATTGGTCCGCAAAAGTTCTCCGTTACAAACCGCTTCTTTGGTATAACCAGCGTTGAATTAATGAGAACAGTTTCCCCAATTTTCTGCCCTTTTTCCTTTTTTAAGCCACACCCTTCTGGAGTTTTGTTCTTAGTACGGTTTTTTCATTATTTCTCTTTTGTTTTGTATTTGGGGTTGGGGCGTTTTTTTTTGGTTTTGGGTTTTTTTTAAACATTGAAAGGTGGGCTTGAATAAAGCTCTAATTCCTAAATACCTTTAGGCATTGATGTTCACATCTTTGCAGATCATCCCGCTTTCTATTTATACGTTGTGATTATTTGTGTTTTGTAATGGTTTTATTGAACTATTGCTCAATGCCCTAAATGCCCATGAGCATGGTTAAGAAATCTTTACTAATGACATTATGAAGATGATTGTTGTAAATTCAGTTAATGATCAAAAACTGACTTAAAAAAACATAAATAGGGTACAGCATGACAAATTCCCAAGGCAATTAATTCTTCAAGGACTTCTAAAGCGTTCTGACTGTCAGCCCTTGAATGAAAAGGAAAATCTCTGCCAACCGACATTAATAGGGCTAATGTCAGTAAACAAATTGCTAGGAGGCAAGAGAGAATACCAAGCCATAGAAAAAAGCAAACCCGGCCGTAAACAACTGAAATAATTTGGTTTCATAAAGATGAGCCAAAAAGCATATTAAGATCTAGGTTCTGCTTAGGTCATTACTCAAAGTGGCACTGATGCCACTCATACGTGCCGCTTTTGGTGGTATTTTGAGCTAAACTGAAAGGACGCTTTGGAGATAGAAATCTCATGGAAGTAATCCCTCCCCTTCAGTTGTGAGGACTGCATCTGCTGTTCCAGAAGGTCTTCTCTCAGCATAGGACCACCTCTCATGAGAGCAGCTCTTCACACAAAGCTTTAGGCACATCTCAGAAATTGATCTTTTTCCCACCCAGCTTTCATGTGTTTTCCCCTTTCAAACAGGGAGGTTCTGCTCTCATCCACCAGGACCAGCTGAGCTCGCTGGTCTGCATCCTCTGCAGCCAGCCTGTGCTAAGGCATCCTCAACACTCCCATCTCTCTTTTCCACTGTCTGACGTTAGAACCAATACAATTATCTCATTCAATGGGACTTTTTACCCCAGATACAGGGAGGGGGGGAGAAAAAAAAAGGCACACCCCAGCAAACAACAGCTAATCTCTCCCTCCCACCCTCCCTTGATGTGACCACACCAGATGTCCTAAGCCAAAAGCTCACATTCAGTCTGGAATCAAGCCTCTGATTTCTTTAAAAACAGCATGAAACTTTCATTCCCATTAGGATTTTTAAAAAAAAAAAAATCCCATGAAACTGTAATCACCTAGACAGCCGAAATCATGGGTATTCGTATTTCTGTGACTGTCAAAGAGCATGCTCGTATGCGAATTGCAGGGAGGCTGAAGCACCATCTGCAGGTTCATCATTAAAGATGCTTCGTATTGGAAAAATGCAACGCCCCTGTCCTTCCAGGGGAACCAGATTAAAACCTCCCTTGGGTTTGCTCCACGCTTGCACCTGAGCAGCAGCATGCTCAGCCTGGAGAGCTGTTTCACACCCGCCCCGTTCATCAGACCCAGTGTTACCATCTAACTGATGGGGTCCCATGTTCTGCTAACATCAGACTGGCACCAGCAGCAGAAAATGGGGCTCGAACCCAGGGATCTGTGGTTGATCTGTCTGCAACAATCGGAAGCGTCTCTATGAAGTCCTTGCCCGGTGACACAGAGCACGGGCAGAGCCACCAAAACCTGCAGCAGTTTATGGGCTTGCTAAATGTATTAAGCTACTCAGGTTGCTGAAGATAGGTGATTACCTTCTCCTGTACTCGATGCTGGCTTAATGCTATGTCCATTCCAGGCACATCCATACCCAGGGACCGACAGAACCCCTTGGGTTTCTCTGCAGAACGAAGCCAGAAGGGCTTAAGCACTCGCGAAAGCTCTGGGCTGGCAGAATCGGTGACTACTAACACAAACCACAAGACCATGAAGTTGTGCTTGGAGAACTTCCACCCTCCCAAACAAAACTCCAACCGCTGGTGTTTGTACAAACTCCCATTCATGTCATATAGGAAAGCACTAAACCTCTGACGCTACTATGGAAACGAAACCTCCAGCAAACGTGCTTAGCTCACGCTGAAAGTGGTGGTATCAGCAAACTCCTCTGGAGAGAGACGAGGAAAATGTGACGTATGGGAATCTGCTGCCACTCTTTTCTTTTTTTTTTTTAAATTACATAAAACTGCAAGCCTAAATATTCCACTTCCTATTCAAGGATAAATTGTGTAATACACCAAAAAAGGATATTACGCAATGAAAACTCTAAGGAAACAAGAAATAACATTCTACGTATCATAGACGATTTCCTTAAGAACAACTTTCAGATCAATGGAGGGAATTTTGAGAGGGCTAAACCACAGCACCTTGCTAATAAAGCTATTACATCAGTTATTTTCCCCTGCGTAATCCAAGGAAAAACTAAAGACACTTCACAGGTTTCTGAGAATAAAAATCGGTGTGACTGTGACATCCCAAAAAGCAAAAATATTTTCACAGTGCTAAATGGTGGAGAGATATTTTAAGCGTTTCATTGTAGCAAATAATAAACTGCACAAATCTGGAATTCACTTCATGTATTTCCTGCAGCAAGAACCACTGCAGGGCTGAAGTGAGGATTTAAAGTAAAATTGCTTTTTGGCGTGAACGCAAACTTGCAAAGGGAAAATAAAGTCGTCATCATAATATTTAGATGATCAATTCTTCCTTGGCAGCCTTTATCAAGGGCTCTGTCATGCGCACCAGAGACCTTGCAAGTAAACATGGGTTTGAAATTTGTATTTTCCTTGCTAATCCAAAAGCCTGAACCCATTAGTTTTAATCACTGATTTAAAAAAAAAACAAAACCAAAACAAAACAAAAAAAACCACCTGCCAAGCTAAACAAAACAGGGAACCTCTGCAAAGTTTGCAGAACAAAACAGCTCTCAAATTAATAACAACCCAAAACAGTTTTCAGAGCAGCGTGCGGCCGCTCATATAACATAGCGCTTTTGAGTACAAAGATAAAGGTGCATAAATTGCACGTTTTAATTGATATTCTCAAGAACAAAAGCTGACTTTACTGATTTCCAGGGAAAAGGGTGTGAAAGAGTAGACAAACCCCACCAAGCAGCAGGATGGGGTTGCTACGATGCACTGGCGAGCTCCATCTCTGTGTGCATCCTTTGGCCAACTACTGGCCACCAACTAATGCTTATCCCCTTAGTCAGGGTAAGCTGCTGAAAATGCATATGTACGAATAAGTACAAGCAGATATTGGTTAACATACAAATGACCAGGCTACGTGAAGAAAATGACACATACAGACCTCTTCTGCATTTATAAAACAAGAAAACAAACAAACAAACAAGTATTTGAAGATAACTAAACTGTAAAGCACAGAGTCTTCAGAGAACTTTGGTCCAACCTCTGGTCCAGTTTCTTTGTTAGCATGAAACAGAGCTCTCTGGCATCCAGACCCAACGTAATTCAAGTTTCTCGCCACTGACAATGGCCAATGGGTGATGTCTTTGGGCAACGTGCGCACAGCTTTCTTGCAGAAAGCTCCTATATAACTTCAGATATAAAACTTACAACTTCAGCCAAACAGGAACTTTTCCTACCACTTGTCCACAAGGCAGAATAAGTAGTAAATGAATCGGATACAGGGTATTTGTTATTGCAACTCAACCAGTACATTGCTAGAGAGATGTCAAACGGTTGGAACGTTGCACAGGAGGAGGAAGACCAAGCATGTGTCTTGGTCTAAGCTGTGTTACTGTCTCCATGCAACTTGTGAAACGTAACCGGAATCCTCAGTGCCTTCGATTTACCTTTAAAATGGGCATAACCTCTGTTTTATCTCACAGGCATAGTCTAAGGCTTTAGGCAACCCTTGCAGAACCTCACAGGGAGAAAATATGTAAAAACTCTCAGAAATGCCAGAAATTCCTCTACAAGCCAAGTGCACTGGCTGCCCCTGCAAAAAAGTCAGTCTCGCACTTGTAGGAATAGCGAGCAGAAGCCATAGGCTTCCAAGCTGACGAGGCTAAAAAGCAATTCGGCGTAAGCAGGGAGGGCAGGGATCCAGCGCGGAGCGACAGCTCCATCTAACACAACAGGAAACTGCGATTCCTTCTGTAAACACCAGCGGTGAGGTGGGAGGAAACCCAACTTCTGCATAAACAGCCAGGCTGGAGCCCTGGGCCGAAGGAACGCAGCCCTGCGAGGAGGAACACGCTGTTCCCGGAGCAGCATTGCCATATTAATACAATGCCAGGCTCATCAGAGGAGATGACAAATTAATCGCAAGTCGGCGGCCCTGTGACAAAGACACAGGGCTCCGGGTGGCCATGCCAGCAGCGCTCCCCGCGCCGGGGACGTCCTGCACGGGCATGCTGGCCTGTCCGGGGGATGGGGATGAGGAGGGAAGGCAGCGCGCAGGGAAGGCAGGGTGCAGGCAGATGCTCAGACACCAAAAAACACCAAAAAAAGGGGCAAAGAGCAATTCAGGACAAGGGCAAAGAGTGCTGAGCTCGAAAACATCATCAACGGTAGTCCTGTCTGAACTGGAAACATTAAGAAATGTAAGTCAGGTAGCTATGGAAAAGAGTCTGCCCGATTTCCTGCACACAGCTGAAAAGAGCATGCCAGTCAACAGGTTAAAGCAGACGTGGTATCCTCTTCTCTGCGAAGGCTGAAAATATAACAGATGAGTCAGGAATAATTTCTCCTCTCCTTTTTCCATCCCCGCTCAGTTTACATCCCTTCCAGCTCAGGTCATCACCCTGCTCTACCTCCCAGCCCCACACACCACAGGCAGAGAACCAGCAAACCAGCCTCAAAACGCCTATTAAGTAACAACGACGTGGTAATTCCTATATCCTATGTGTAACCCACAGCTGTCTGATCTTGAAAATTCCTCTTAATGTTATAAAACCATTAAGGTCTCACTTTAAGTAGGTGAGAAATTTTCACACTGCATCTTTAGAAGAAATCCCTGCTTAAGAGAGACTTAGTTTCAACTTCCAAGAGCCCTGGTATGAAGACACCAGGGAATAAAAACAAGTTATTTTTTTCATGCTTTTTAAATGTTTTTCTCTCTAATGAAAAACCTAAAAAAAGCCTCTTAAGATGTGCAAGCCTAAAAAAAGCCTCCCAAGATGCTGCTTCTCTGCAGCTGGAGAAGGCATTGATTTCAGCGCTTGGCTGCGGCCGGACTCTTCTCGCAGCGACACAGGGATGACATACAGAAAGATCAAATCTGTAGAAGAAACCTCAAAACAGTAATAAAACACACAGCCCTCCTACTCTGGGGCCTCAGAACTGTGCAATAAATAAATAAATTCAGCGTAACTGTATCCCAAAAGCCGCAGAATACCCACACATTGGGCAAATCCCAACTTCTGGCAGTATTTTCTCCACGTGTCAGAAGAATCACTCTGAGAGCGATCAGATTTGTTTGAATGCGGATATCAGAAATCAATGGGCGCTTGGGAAATTAAAACTGGATTCACAGCGACTTCTGCCACCCTGTTCTGAGAAGTACAGAAAGGAGGTGGCACAGCCACCCCCCGTCACGCAGCGCCCTGTTCCACTGCACCTACAGCTTCTCCTTAAAGGTTAGACGAAAAGTGGGTTTCTATTTCGTTCTCTCAAATATGCATATCTTTATGTTGTTTAGAGTTCTAATTATTATATTTACTGTTCCTCTAACAACATTAACTAGTTACATAGTGGCTTTTTTATCTACACATCTGTTCTGCTTCATTTTATGGATCATTTGAATATCTTCCCTATTCTATTTACAAGTGGTGCCTGCTTGCCCACTTGGGTTGTCTCAATACAAAAGAAAACAAGGGTTGGCCAAGCTTTACCTCTGTAGACAGAGGTCTACATATAGATCTCTGATACAGAGTGGGCAGATATGCATATGTTGTCCTGGAAAAAGGAATGAATCATCCCTTTACCACCACCAATGTTGAAGTATGAGATTCCTGGGGGGGGTTGTGTTTATTTTGGGGGTGGGATAGTGGGACGGGAGAGAGTTGTTTGGTTTTCTCTTCCTCATTAGTGCTTGGTCCACCCACTTGTTTCCTTCTCCAAAATTACTTTCTGCAGATGCAGATTGACAGGTCATCGATGCTGTTTGCAGAACGAAGCCAAAGCTGCAGTCTGCAAGTTTAAGAAATAGAGTAATGGAAAAGAAAAGTAATGGAAAATGGAGCGGCAATGCTGGCAAAGGGCAAAAAAAGGAGCAGAAAAATGAGCAGGGACTCACAAAACCTCAGTTTGCTCTCAGCTCTGCTACTGGCTTACTGGTTGACCTTGAGCAAAGCTCTTTATCTTCCCCTGCCCTAGATTCACTATCTGTAAAATGGGGTAATGACATCGGCCCCTGGAAAAATATTGTGAGCTTCTCCTAATGCTCTGCTAGATGAACGAGTTCAAACGTAAGACCATCGGATAATGCACGGCTACGAGATTTAATATGCATTATTTTATCCGTCACTTGCTTGTCAGGAAAAATATGTGCAGATCCAATCGCTATCAGAAACACGAAGTGGGGTTTTTTTGGTTTGATGAGTTCCATCTCATCACTGTTTCTGGTAACGAGCCCGTAAAACTGGATATAGGAACTATCCACTGCATATCCATCTCTCCCATCTCACCAAAAATATCTCCAGAAACAAGCTCCTGGCAGAGCACTCACAACAAATTGCACAACCCAGCTGGCTTCCAGCCTTCTGCTTCGTCTTATCGGCGCACCGAGGTATCTGATATTAACCCAGAAATTCAAGAGCTACTCCGTCTGGCTGCCTAATGCATCTCCAGTCTTTAAAATACGGTAGCCAAGATCTTCTCAATTCACTGAAGTATAAAATAACTAGTCACCTGCATCCAGTCTTGCAAGTTTAAGACATTATACATCTGTATAATGTATGTTAACCTACAGATACAACATCAACATTATCAGTTAGTCTTAGATCGATGCATTATTTTATAGCCCTTCAATACAGGCAAGTCAAGACTTATTTTTTAGTTATAATCTTCCCTCTGAGGCAGGGGAAACAGTTTGGGAATCATAATGACCTGCATCCAGAAGGCAAAATAAACTGTTTCTTTTTTTCTACATCCTGAACAAAACCTCCACAATAATACTAGAGATTCACTCGGGCCCAGCTACAAACGCTGTGGGACTCACTGCCAAGTCCGGCCAGGGATCCCAGAGGCCCCACAGTTTATGGGAGTGAGGAATGACTCTATTTACAGCAAATGCTAAGTTCCACAGTATCCCCAGTTTCTATTTCTAACGTTGCTTTCTTTCAGTCCAAGCACACGTAAATTCACATCTGAAAAATATTTTCCAGCTTCTCCTATTTCTTGGACAGCAGAGCCTTTCCTTTAACTGCTCGGGATACGCTGCCTCCATCGCACCCGAACGGCACTGAGTAAGGCTCCTGCTGCTTACTCACGGCTTGAAGCATTCCTGCCCCGTCCACAGGTACCTTTACATTTCAAAGCCCAGAAGATGAAAGGATTGAATCTTTCCGTGTTCCAAATCTGTATTTACTGACCTGACTGTTTGAAGTCTAGAGACTATGGAATTACTGCCGGCTCTGGGAAGGGAATCTAGATGTGGAGAGGGGAAAAGGTGAGCTCCTTCAGACAAACCACTTCTTACGGTTCCCTCCTCTCAGAGCTGAATACTTGGCTTTGGAAAAGCTTTTTAATCCCACACTTGGGAATTGATTCTCTTCTGGAAATACATCGCTATTTATTTCCATTGCCTTCAGTTCCCTCTTCCCTCCCTCCCCTTCCTGCTCCTGCAAAAGGGACTGAGGGAAGTCAGAAGATAATGACTTTCAGACCACCCAAACACAGCAGCTGAGGGAGATGAAGGCGGCTAAAACCATTACGGGCACTGGAGCACCCATTTGTGCATCCAGTCCCTTAACGCCTGGTCCTCCCAGGTCATTTTTAACAGACTTGACACGTGCCAAGTAACCTGCGACGGTCTCCCAACATTTCTTCGGCACACCAGCCATCACGTTTTTGGGAAACAGCTCCAAGCCTGGTTCGTAACAACAATATCAACTTTCCTCTTGATAAATACCTGACTTAGGTCCTCACCTTCCCGGATTTCCCAGCTGAGTTTCCCCTCCTGCCCCAATTATCCATTCGTGCAAAGCTTAGCACTGCCAGCCCGCCACCCTGTCCATGCTACAGGCAAAGGAACTCAGGCAGGTCCAACTACTGCTCTTTCCCATCCTCTGCTGCACGGAGCTCATTCTTACTCTATTTTTTAAAGGAGTCAATTAATCACAAATGACTTATTGACCACGGAGGTCCTTTTCTTCTGCCAGCTAATTACATAGAGTCACTTGGATGCAATTTTGCCTGGTGCATTTCAAAATATAGAGCCAGCCACTCTGCAAGAAACTGAGTTTGAGTGGTGGATTTCACTCCCCCATCTCTGGAAGTACAAACTGATGAAAAGAAATAGCAAAGCCTGTATCTGTTAGCGATACGGACCTTTCCAGAACTGAGAGTTACCCCTAACCTCACCCCCGCCTTCCCCAAAGGCAAGCAGCAATGACCTGAAAGAAAAGCACACATCCTACTCCAGATATGACATCATGGTACAAGCATGCCTGTGACAGAGAAGCCTAGGACAGATGCTGAGAACTGCTGAGGTCACTGCGATATCACACTAGACACAGTTAAGTTTAACAAAAATACGAAAACCTAAAAATCCGGTCCAAAAAGGGGCAGAGGATAGTTAGGAACTGAGAGCAACCACAAAGGATTTTCTTCTTCTTACTCTGCTTAAAGGTCAAAAGACAAATCCAGGACAGTTCGTATTTTACAGTGTGAAGAACACAACATAGAGACAAGGGCACGCTGTCCTAAAACACCTCCCAGCATTTCCTGGGAGAAGGGAGGAGGAGAAGGGAGGAGGGGAAAGAAGACTGGTTGAGAAAGGCAAATAACATCCCGAGCCGTCTTCCCTTAGTCAGCAGGAGAGATTAAAGAGCACCAAAAACATATTTACAGAAGAAAAAGAAAACATCCTTCCAGCACGATGAACCTCATAATGCACAACATTGAGGTCTCGTCGCACTGACCTCACGCCCGGGAGCAGGACGGTCTTTCCATGGTGCCGGTCCCTGCTCTGAGGATGTTCACCTTCCTGTGCCTTTGTATTTTCATCAGTACCGACCCACACCGCGCTGCCCCACACGTGCTGAGCATCTACCAGCACGTGCTCTGCAGGCCTGAACACCCTCTACGCCAACATCGCTCATGTCCTTCACCAGACAGGAAGATTTCTTTGGTGGAAGCTGCAGCTCAGCGCTCCTGCCCAGGCTGGTGCAGCAACGGCAGCGGGTTTGATACGAACAGCAGGGCTGCGTTGTCTGCCGAGGCCGAGGGAAGATCTGCCCAGGGGAGGGTGCCCAGCGCCGGCAGGACGGGTACCACCAGTTATGCTGCCTGTGGCCACGTCGCAGGAGAGGGGAGCTGAGCTGGAAAGGGCGCAGCACCCCAGCCTGGGACACAGCACTGATGACAGGGGTCGATTGGGCACCGCAGAGCGTGTCACCCCGCTCATCGCCTGCCTCGCCTGACTGTAGCAGAGCTGAGCCCAGGCAGGGTGCGCTTGAGCGCTGCTCCCATCCCGTGCACTCACCGTACTAGCTTATCCGACGCATTTCCTGGCTAAAAGCCGCAACCGGGCTTTCCCCTCTCCCCTCGCTGCCCCTGGGGTTTCTCCACCTAGAGCCTGTCTTGCGTTTTCTGCCTGCCTGGCTGGCAGAGCGCGCTGCGGGCTGATCCTGCGCCCCACAGCACAGCACCACGGTGCAGCATGGAGCACAGCACCTCGGTGCCACCCAGCCGCACCCTGCCACCACCCGTCCTCTTGGCAGCGTTCAGGGCCGAGACGAGAGCAAGCTCCAAGGCTTGTGAAATATTTCTTGAGTTTTTTAAAGACTGAATATTCCCACTTTGCAGAGGAAACATCCCCCTGGCGCACACAGCCCCAGAGCAACCTTCCCCTGCCTCTCCCGCATCCTCTCACAAACACGCCTGGTATTCAACAGATGCACAGAGAATCACTGACGGACAAAAGCAGCACTGGGAGTGGACCGTAGTAGATGAAAATTGAAAAAGACAAAAAATTTTACTTTATTTTATGCAATATACGCAATATTTTAAGGGACCAGCTACTAAAGGATGTGAAACTTAAAAAAAAAAAAAAAAAGGCAAACCCCAAAAAAACCCAAACAACAAAACCCAAAGTGTTTTCCAAACACTTTCTCTACATCCCCATTCCCTCGTTTCCCTGGGCCATTGCACTGCATTCACCAAATTATTTATATAGGTATGTTCCTATGAAAGCGTAATAGCATTTCACCAAAGATAACTCCATCTCTAGGTAGCAAAAGCGCTCCTAAAAAAGAACTCAAAATTAAAATTAAAAATTAACAACTCTAAGGAGCCAGGCATTAGGCAATGGCTTTTCAAAACAGTGGTTCAGACTGCCTCCAGGGAGCTGCGCTTTACAGCCTATTCTCCATTTCTTTTTATTTTAGGTCCTTTGCATGTGAAAAAAAGCTTTGCTTGCAGCAGTGTTTGCTCTGGACTAGGGATAGACATGTGCTTCTCTAGCACCTTCCTTTTGTCCCTAGTGACACAGAAAATAAGCATCAGTCCAACAGGGCAAAATGACTCTCTGCACGTACACATGATGTATCTGCTACCGTGGAGTTTTCCCATACGAGGTCTATACGCAGCCTATGCATTTTCTGCACGACTCGCCGGAGGCACGTACCACTCTCCAGCTCAAGCACAAGCCGAATTCTACAACCATTCAGCAGAAAAGGCCGAGCAAACAATATTGGTTTCATGAATTGAGAATAAAAATCACAAGGCATTATATTATCCTGGAGATCAGGAAACCGTAGCGTGAAAGCTGTAATTGTCTCCAGCGGCAGTAAATGCCAGCAATGTTCCCGGAGCACAACGCAGCTTTGAAACCGAGGGGAAAACTCGTGGGACAAAAAATTGATTGTATCGATACCAAAGCTGGAAGTTTGATCTGTAACGTGGGATCAGGATTTTGCCCAAGCTGAACATATAGCCACTATACATCGGAACGTTCTTCTGCTGGAGAGATGATAGCTAACTCTAGAAAAAGATTTGGTTTTAAAGAATGGTACGACCTACAACAACAGTCAAAAAACGAACCCTCAGTGAAACAGCACGGACTTACTAAAAGGTGATTATCACTTCAGAAATAAAGAACTCGCGTTAGCTTTTCCATATTACCCCCTAAACGTGCTGGATGGCTTGGAAGGAATGCAGAGCCTTGACTTCCAAAGTTTTTAAGCCAGCCTGTATGAGGGGTTGCACCTTGGCAAGATCATCCCATGTTTATCCCCAGCCCGGCTGTGCCTCGCTGGGTCACATCCTGCACTCAGCATCCCTACAGGACCGAACACCTCACCGGGCTGCTCAGCCCAGCAACTCCATCTGCAGAGCCAGCTTCATAACCCAGCACAGGGTTTACAATTAGCATCCGTCCTGCAGCTCTGAGTACTCACGTTACATCCCATTCGACTAAAATAACACCTAAATAATAAGGATGATGAAGGAAAAACGCTACTACTTATATTGTTACTTCTCGACGGCCACTCTCATCCTCCAAAAAAACCCACCCAAACCCCTACGGTCGGCTCAACACACCGCTTAGTTACCAGCATCCCCCTCTCCCGCAGATCTATCACTAATAATCCGAGCGCATGTGCCGCAGCGGGCCGGGGCGGGCAGCTGCCTGCTCCGCCGACCCCGACACGCCGCGTTCGCTGCCTGCGATGGGATTTAACAGCTTCTGCATTCCTGGCTTTATTTCCCGGGGCGTTTCTTTGTGGCAAAGCACTGCGTGGGGCTGCGCCCGAGTGTTTCTCCAAACTTTGCTGAAGCAAAGTCGGACTCGGGTCCCCATCCGCGCCGGCTTCTGGAGTTTCCCCAGTTTCCCCCAGTTTCGTGCCCGGCGTCCCTTCCCTGGGGAGGAGGGAGGAGATGGGCAGTTTTGAAGTTGGATGCAGAGTTCTTTTTCCCCCGACGCTTGGCAGGCGCAGACAAACACTGCATTCTTGCTCTAGTTTCTCACTGAACTCGAATACCGGACCCGAGCCAAGGCCGGCCCTTCGCTTTGGTCCTCTCCCCGCGATGCCAGCCCCCGACCGCGGCGGGACGCCTCTCTGCTGCGGAGCTGCGGTCCCTCCTCTCTAGCGGGGCTGCACCGCCTGCAGCGGGAGAGCCCCGAGGGATGAGCGGCTTCACCCGGGAGCGAAGGACCACCGTGCCCGCCAGGTCC
>VWZZ01002583.1:54712-98020 GCA_013399095.1 Psophia crepitans
GCTCAGAGCCTCCGGCCGAGGGAATACCAGCAATTAGCAGAAGGTTAATCAACCGAAACAGGAGAGGTTAAAAAAAAAAAGTAGCTTTCCCGCAGCCCAGAACCAGGGTGATCCCATGGGTCTGGCGCGGTACAGCCGCCACGACCCACGGACAGCGGCCTCTTCCCCACCCGCTCCTACAGCACACCCAGGGCGGTGTGAAAGGCAGCTTAATTACACACCTGCCCCTTCCAAGGGAAAAGGCATCGGAAACGATGCTTGGAAATGCTTTGGAAATAAAGCAAGCAGGGAAAGGTATAACAAGAACTAACAACTGGAAATGGAGCGTGGCCAATTTTTCAATTACGAGCTGATTAAACTTCTGAACAGGCTGCCTATACCTCATTACTTAACTGAATCTTGATCAGACACCAAATAACCAAGGACCTAGTGAACTTTCCAAACCATTAGACAAGATAAAATACAATTAACTCTCAGAAGAGCTGTGACGAAGTGGAGGATGCTGGCAACCCCATCAGTGCAGAATACAAAGTCTTTTCTGCTAGGAAAAGTGGAATAATCCTTAAACGCCAGTCGCCTGCGCGGGTGGAAGCAGCATCCCAGGTGTCAGAAGTGAAACCTCAGTGTTTCCAGAGATTATAAAATCTTATCCAACGGTGACCACAAAACCACAAATTTGCAAAACTTAACTGCTTGGTTAGCACCTGAAGGTGGGAAACCACGTATACCCCGACGTTCCCGATACAAGCTCCGACACAAACTCCGTACATCGGCTCCTTTCCAGTAACTTCTACGCTGTGCAAGAAAGGAGAGTTCAGAATTACTCGATTTCAGAAGTGACCAAAGTAGTAAACTGGAACAATTCACGGCAAAACTTCCTTAGTACTAAAATCATTAGAGTGTTAAAAAGTCTACGAAAAACATTTGAAAATATTTACAAGTTTAAATATTTTTTAAAGAGATGTTAACATATATATAAAAACATGGACAGGTATCACTGTAAAGTGATTCCAAAGTATTAATTATCTGTTACTGATTGGCTACTTCCAATAAGCTTCAAGGTTGGGGTGAGAATTTTTTTTCCCCTTTAATTTGAAACGAATACAGTTCTTTAAGGAAAGATGAATCAGTTTTGATATTGAAATATAAGACAGAGGTTCAGAAATGCTCCTATAAGCTCCTATTTGGAAGCAGGAGCAAAATATCCAGAGACCAGTGGGTGAATTATTGGGGGGTTTAGGCCTAGTTATAATTCAGCAAGTCAACATCCTAGTTCAAAACCTAACTAAGGTGAGTGCATCCTTGCCTCAAGAAAGGAGGAATTAATCAATGTATAAACAATCAAAAGCACAAATTGTTTACTTAACTTTTCAGCTTATAAAGTTTGCAAATCTTAAGGTAAGTATTTAACTGCTTCAAGAACTACTGCGAGTTTACAGGGTTCTCACACACAAGTTTGAAACATCCATTGAGTGTATTTATCTTTTCTACAACATAACGATTCTTTCTTTGCACAATCCAGCCAGCACTGGCAGCTTCAAGCCCTTTTACAGACTATAATACACTAGCCGATGTTTTGGGGTGGGTTTTTTTAATAAATAGCACAGAAAAGGGAAGTACATTTGTTGATAGACAGCCAAAGGTTAAACACCGTAAAGGAAATAAAATATATGCCAAGGTCTTATGTGAAAACCATTAATTAGCAGTTCACTTCCAGTATTGTAGACTAGCATTGAGGACCTTCTGCTCTAATGATTTTTGTTTCTTGCACCAGGTAGGGATGTGAATCTTAATCTGAGCATTAAAATATAAAATTCACACTATAAAAAATGTGTAGGTTTCACAGGGGTGCACGCACAACTGAAGATAAACATCTCACTTTCCTGCGTAACTGAGGTAAGTCTTTGGGAGTTTAATGACTTAAACCTGGACAAATTAGAAAACTGGGACATCACCAACCACATGAAGTTTTACAGGGGCAGGTACCAGATCCTGCCCTGGGCAGGGGCAGCCCTGGCTGTACAGCCAGCCTGGGGGTGAGATGCTGGAGAGCAGCCGTGCTGGGAGGGACTGGGGAGTCCTGGTCGACAGCAAGTTGACCATGAGCCAGCAGTGTGCCCAGGCTGCCAGGAAGGGCAACCATGTCCTGGGGGGCACCAAGCCCGGCATTGCCAGCCGGGCCAGGGACGGGATGGTCCCACTCTGCCCTGCGCTGGGGCGGCCTCACCTCCAGTGCTGGGGGCAGGTTTGGGCGCCACAGCACAAAAAGGGCATAAAACTGTTGGGGAGTGTCCAGAGGAGGGCAACAAAGGTGGGGAAGGGTCTGGAGGGGCAGGCATGTGAGGAGAGGCTGAAGGCCCTGGGCTTGTTCAGCCTGGAGAAGAGGAAGCTGAGGGCAGAGCTCATGGCGGCCTACAGCTTCCTCCCGAGGGGGAGCCAAGGGACAGGCGCTGATCTCCTCCCTCTGGTGCCCAGCGACAGAACCCCAGGGAACGGCATGGAGCTGCCCCAGGGGAGGATTAGGCTGAAGATCAGGAGAAGGTTCTTCCCCCAGAGGGTGGTGGGGCCCTGGCACAGGCTCCCCAAGGGCAGTGGTCAGCGCCCCGAGCTGGGCTGAGTTCAAGCAGTGTCTGGCCAACGCTCTCAGTCATCTGCTCTGGTTGGGCTGGTCCTGTGTGGGGCCAGGAGTTGGACTCAATGGTCCTTATGGGTCCCTTCCACCCCCCAAAACCCCAGGGCTCCTCTACTTTGTTAAACAAAGATTTACCATTTTTTAAAAAACAAAATAACCACAACTTTTAGAAGCGTATGCTGGATTCATTGCTACATATGGAAAAAAGGCCATTATTTTGAAAGAGAATGGCTGTAAACCAGGGAATTTACAACCACACCTTCTCTTCCAGATGTGAATTCAGCCCTGGTGCTCGACAGGCATAGCTGTTGGGATAATGTAGCAAATAAACGAACCATCAGGGTGTCTCTTGTAACGCCTCCCATGAAACCAAGCAGCCTGCCTCAAGAAACAATTGCTAAACCGAACAAATTAAATACGTATTTGTGTACATGTGGTTTTTCCTTGATGTCAGAGGGCAATCCTACAACTAGGAGTACAAGTATTACACCTCGGGCAGGGACCGTAAAGGAAGTGTTGAAGCTTCATAAATTCATCTTAACTCACAGAAAGCAAATGCACTGCTCCGAAAACATGCAGCTGGCACCCGCACTGGTGTCCTCTTGTGCTCAGTTACCATTAGGAGACCGGGCAAGAGGAATGCAGTGCTACAGAATGGTTTAAATTCTTCAAAGGTGTGCTCACTATGCATATTGATATGCAAAATTACAGTGCCGACAGTCGTTTTAAATGCAAATCCTTAATTACAGTGTGGGAGGTACCACTCTGAAGAGCAATATTCAAGTAATGCTACACCATTACAGAGTTTCTTTTTCTCAGAGAGGTTGCACGGAACATCTGAAGTGAAAAACCAAGGCGGACATTTGTGACGTGATTTAGTTAGGGAGTAGGACTCACACTTAATTTTTCCAGAGAGTAGCCTTCATCACTCCCACGGAACATCTCCGAAGTACTGCAGCAGCTTACTGGCTTGGAGCATCAGCTAGTTATACGGATTGTGGTCCAACAGAGAGATGAATATTAAGACATTAAGTAAAAATGATTCAAGGTAAAACTACAGATAGCACAGAGTGCTTTAGGTTATTTTCTTTCTTATTTCATGTTAACTTTTACACTAAAAATACGCTGTCCCAGTTTCCCCTTCTTTCATTTCTACCCTTTCTTCCACCTCAAGTAAAAAAAATGGAATCTAAGAGCAGTAATATTTCTGTCCCACACCTGCAGAGTGCACCTTTTTGGTGTGCTTCCTCATCTCTGTCCATTCTAATGCAGCCTTCCTAGACAGCCTAAAAAAAATTAACCTTTGAATACCATAATTTTCTATTAACACGGCTATTTTTTACGCCAGGAGAGACTCTGTGATGCTGTGTCTACTTTTAACTCATTTCTATATAGAACTTTGACTTCTGAACATAGCTTGATCTGTAATTGCAATACCTCAAAGTTTGAAAAGCCAAAAAGTAAAACTGATTAGAACAGCAGCTCAGTCAGCAAGGAGGAAGGGTGAAGTTTCAATTCAGTTGGGTCTCCCCTTGCAATCTGTTGCCCCAATTACTCTGTTCTACCTCCTACTCCCACAGACTCCTACTGTCTGTCACACTCCTTTGCCTCCCACGAGTGGCAGTGATGCTTGCCTTCCCCTCCAGCAATCTTTTTCACCCTACAAAGGGTCAAGTTCTTCCATTTTTTCCTGTTTCAACTATTTTTTTACTATCCTCTGATTGCCTGCAATTGCTTTCCACAGCCGGTAGCATCACGAGAAGCCTCACGCTCATTAAGCACTGGACTTAGTATTCTTTTTTTTTTTCCTATTGCATCACAGCTTCCTCAGGAGTAAACCAATATTGTGAGCAGCAGCAGCAGGCAGAAAGGGATGTTTTATCTTCAGCCAATTTGCTGCCATTGCTACTCAAAGCTTACAAGGCATAGGAGTTTAAAAAAACACAACTTTGATTGGTCCAGTGATTTAACCACTGGAGTTTCCAAATGGATTTTTAAGACTCAGAAACATACCTAGAAAGTAAAGGCCCGATACAGATAATTTTCAGAGCAGGAGCATGACCTCTAGGTGGTGCTGACATCCTGTTATTCCACGAGGTTAAGGCATATGCCAGTTTATTAAACTATATTCTGGACCATTACCCTTTGGCAGTTACCTTCAGGCACGCGGATTGCAGGTCTAGCAGTTAAATTTCGGTAAATTTCTTATTGTAATGTGGGGTGTTTCAATCTATAACCACAGTAGTTCAATTCCCTCTTCAGTAAATAGGAAGTACCTGGCAAACGAGAACGTGCGAGAAGGCACGTAGTAAAACGGAGCATCCAAGTCATTTCAGGGGCCGCAGTTCAGGCTTCAATGGGCTGTGAAAAATAACTTAAATTTTTTATGAAAATAGTTAAAGGGTAAGATATTGAGAGGTAAACAGCAGCGATGCATGTGGTAAGGTAGATGAACTAGAAATGGCATTTTCAGCTCCTTTACAGAAGTTTGAGTTGCAGCCAGTAACTGCATTTTATTCTGACATCTATTACTAGGAAGAATAAACTGTATGGCTGCACACGGACTAGTATCTAACTGGGGACAGCAGGGACCTTACTCAGACACCAACTCCACGCTGCTGTGACCAAGCTGCTTTTGGAGCTCAGCGCTGTTACAGTAAAGCTGAAAGCATCTAGTTTAACAGGAGACGGGCTACCAAAGGTACAACCACATCTGTATTTCATACAGCTCTGGCCTGTGGTGCAATGGGTTAAAACAGAAGCTTCAGGATCCTCAGTGCAGTGATTCCTCTGGAAGTCGTGTGTTACGGAATAAAATGTTGGGGCCACAGCATGCACGTTTCGATGCCAGTTAACCGCAGGTGTGGATGTACCTGCAGCAGTTCACAGTCAGATGATTTCAGTCAAACTGGAATTTGGGTAACTGTGTACAGCCTATACAAGAGACCTCACTCCAGTACCACTCCTCATCTGCTTTTTTTTTTTTGAGAGACAGACCGACCGACCCTGCCGCTTTGCAAAAGGGAAAAGGCACTTGAGAAAGGTGGTCTCCCGAGCGCGATCTGCCGCACAGTGCGGTGCTTCCAGATGTCCTGCGGGTGTCGTTACTTCAGGAAAGTGTTTTTGACAGAGAAATTTTGTTATGCAACAATATAATGCCAGAAAAAAGCGTGCTACATTTGGTTGGGTTTTTTTTTCCCTTCTCTTTCAGACAGTGCCTGAGCGTTTCCAAATGGTCCACTTGACGTGACTATGCATCACCTCTTCCCTCCCGTTGATTACAAAGAAACCTGATCGACCTCCCTTGCATAACATGTAAAAGTTCCACAGGAAAAAAACGCCAAGAACAGTAGAAGAAAAAACAGCTTATTCTGTCTGACTTTTGTCTTGCGTTACACAGTGTGATCAGATTTGAAGAATTAAGGAGACACTATACTTGGATAAAAGATAATCTGACCTCTTATATGCTAAAAAAGAATATGTTGTTCTGATACAACATTTACCACGGTGAAAGGAAACTCAGTCAGCTCTTATTTTAAGTTACCCAAACTGATTTATTGACATTTTAAGTGTGACATATTTACAGCACTGTTTCTAAAATAATTTAACAATTTTCATAGATTTATAAAAGTACTGATAAATAGGAGACCCTGACAATTACCAACCACAAATATTTCCCTATGCTACTGAACTACAACTGTAGTTCTTTTCTTTTTTTTTTTTTTTTTTTTTTTTTTTCCTCCTCTTTTTTTAAGTTCCATAATGGAGCTGCTTTACCTCCACCCAATGTGTAAAACTGCCAATACCAAAATATAATAAAATGAACATGCAGCGTGAAAGCTGTACCAGAGCAAGTGATTTCAGATGTTAGACTAGAGTAAAAAATATTTCAATGCAAAGTGTCTTCCACACAGAATGTACTTGTGAAAAAATAAGCTTTTAAAGAGCTATTGTTTTATCTTTATAGAAGTTAAAACCTACAATACTAGTTCAGACATTTACAGTAACTTCCGATTCTGTGCTAGTTTTCACATACATCTAAAGAGTCAAACAAAACCAGTAATTTACAAACACCGCTGCCTTATGGCAGCAGTCAGTTAGCTTATGGATAAAAAAAACCCGAAGGTGCTGATATAATTTAAGGTTTTGAAATTAGATTCTATTTCATTCTTACATGACACCAATTATTCTATCCTTGGATCAACAAATTACTGTGGTAAAGCCATCCATATCTCTCAAGCAGGAAGTCAGTCTGGAGGCTGGAGAGAAGATGGACTGGTATGATATGTATCTTAGGTTCCAGTAGACAAAAAAATGTCACAAAGCCGGACAATCTGAATCACGATAAGCAGCAGCGTGAGATATTTGTGGGGTTTTGATTAAAGCAAACATTTTTCAAAACCGATGAAAAGTACACACTCAATCTAATCCAATACTTGAAATGTAAAGGTTCTTCTCATTTGCATCACTGAAGCCCCGTAACACAGTGTACACAAACAACAAATACTCCTTTTTAAAAAACAAACATATATTGCACAGCTAGTGGGTGCAATACCAGAACACTGGTATCCCTAGCATAAGTTTTCTGTTTTAAATAGCTGTTTCAAACTACGCTATTCAGAGCAACTCCAAGCCAACATTCAAAACCATTAAGAATGGTTTGTGTACATAACTAATCCAAAGATGTTTCAACAACGTGAGAAAACACACAGGCACTTAAGATTTAGTGCACCAAAAGTTATAGGCCACAACCGCATGACTACGAACAGTTCAGTACCAATAGTGACAAAACTAAACGAGGAGGTCTTCCACTGATCCCTACAGAAACAAGAACTGTTCACAAAGCACTGATAGGAAAACCATTCTCAGAACAGTCATCAAATGATACGTTTAAGTAATTGCTGCAAAGCCTAATGTAACACAATACAAACCCTCCTTAGTTCAAAAGGTCTAAAGTGTCCAAATTCAAAAGTTCAATTTCTCTTCTCCCCCCTCCAAAACACCGTTACGTGCAGTCCGTTAAAATCCGAATGTGCAAAAAGTTACAACCCACCTTTAGGAGTGCATCAAAAAAACCCAGGCTGACTCTTCAAAATATATTTTAGTGGAAACTTTACAGCACCATAATTAGAATTCCAAGGGAGTTCAGAATTCTGGTTCTGATAACAAATCAGTTGACACTGTTGATCCTAAAGAATAGAAGAAACATTTTGTGCATTTCCTGGTATCTGAAAGTCACGGAGAGAAACAATTCTCATCTACGCCTAAAATCTTACTGTAGTTCAGAATGAAATTAGATGATCACATTTGTTGGCAATAAGTTCTCCACAATACAGCATTAGTTCTAAATTTAGTAGATTTGCCAGATTAGGAATGAAAAGTTGCTGGTACCTTGCTTACTTGCAGAAGTAAGTTTTTGGGGGTTTTGCCTTTTGGGGTTTTTTTCCTTCTCAATTGTGCAGTTTGGCCCCTCCCTAGTAAGTGATTTACTATCAGGCTTTGAGAAAACGCATAAGGTCCATTTCTGACCCTGGGCTGAAAGGCAATATACAAATACGTTATATATACACATGTGTGCACAGAAGCACACACATACATATATATATATATAAATCAGTGTTCCGTTTTTTTGTTCTCATTTCCCATCATTTTCTTTGGTTAGAAGTCCGAGCAAGGAAATTAGAGGACCGAACAAATGGATCATTCTCCAAACACTTCCATCACTACACATCACTAACTGGAAGGCTTGCATCATCCAGATCCACAAGGCCAGGATCCTGTTCCTGAGTGCCATTTTTACTTTGGGGTTCCAAGAAGCCCCGTTCAGTCACTTTGGAAGCTGATTCTCTTGGAGCGACAGCCTGGATCTTGTAGCTCCCTGGCTTGGCCTTGGTAAAAGATTCGTGAAATCCTCGCTTCTCCAAGGCAGGGTATTTGGCGTGAGGGTTTGGGACCAGAGGGCTGCCGTGAGCGGCTGCGGAATGTGAGGTGGCTGGGGCTGGGATGGCAGAACGGAGAGCATGGTTGGGTTCGGAAGAAGACTCGGTATGCTCCTGGAAAAGAAGGGCACACGTCAGACGAAGTTCTTGATGTCATGTTGGAAAGATGCAGCTTCAGATTTCACTCTCAGGAAAACAAAAAATCAAGACAGAAAATACACAAAGCGAAGCAGCAGCCACAGCAGCAGGAGGCAGGTGCCTTCTCAAGGCGCTGTATTATTACACGTGAGCTTACAGCAGTATGTGACAGCAACATCACTTTCATCATCTGAAGAAATTCTATTTCTCAAATCGAGCTCAGCAGCTCTTGAGACTTTATAATACAAGTCCAGCAAATTGGGGCTTCTCATTTTACTAAGATGTTCAGCAACCTTCTAAAGATACACACTTTAAAGGCCATTGAAAGTGACATCTTTCCAAGAGAAAAATGTACTCAAACATATTCATATCCATCAGGCACTCATATCCTAATCCTTAAGTAGTGCACATTTTACTGTTCCCTCCTTTTGGGGTACCGATCTCCCCAGTTTGTTCCTGGGACCAAAAATAGTAACTGTTTTATGCTATCAAGACTGTATAACAATTTCCAAAGTTAATGGACCTGTTAAAGAAACTGATCTTCAAGGTTTTCCTTCTAATTGTCAAGCTATTTTCTTGTGTTTGTTATTGTTAACTGTCATTCTGTTGACCTTTACATAACTATTAACTGTGAAAATAATCTTCCACCGTTTACTTACTGATAGAAAAGTTCTCAGACTACCTTGGAATGATTTAGATGTCTAAAGCATAGGCACAGAGTGCCATTTTAGATGTCCCAGGATATCCTGCCTGACCCCTGCAGCCGTATATCTCCTGAACAAAAAAATTCATCAGCTTCCCCTTTGTATCTGTCAGTTCTGTAAGGATGTCTCAAATACCTAGGGATACCTAAAACAGCGCTGGATGCAGTCTTAAATGATATTATCAAAATGATGCATGATGATGCAGTGAGTACTTCCCTCTGTGAGCATTAGGAGCTGCTGCCACTCCTGCCATCGTCAGTGTTAGTACATGAGCTAAAGGAATCGGCCAGCCCACGTGCGTGCACAAATCAGGTCACTTTTCAAGCTCGTTTGTTAGCAAAAAAACCACAACCAACCCACCACAGATGTGTGTCCAAGATGCAAATATACACCCTAAATGAAATACTTATTCTTTCATAGCAGTTTTCCAAGTTTCTTTTAGAATGCCATTACATGAATTTGTAAGTTTAATCATAATGGATTCTGCCAAGTATTGCTGTATTTCTTTTTATAAGTTAACCAGTCTTATTGGGTGGAGGAGCTGTGCAACCTTTTTAGATTCAGTATTGTGTTCAAGTGCAGCAAAGTATTTAATGTTATTTACATTGCCCTGTTTCATATCTGACTCTATACTCCACTTTCAGAAAGACACTTGCTTTAGGAGAACACGATTCAGTGATTTACCTGCTATTCGTCTCATTATTAACAATTTTAGTTCAACAAAGAGGACAGAAGTAAGGGGTTTTAGGACAAGATCTCTATAATAAACTTTCTGCTAAACTGACTGAAGGATACTCTGATTTTACTACCCACACTGACTGTAATTTCACAGTTGGGAGACTGTGCTGGTGTATTACTCCTAAGGTGTACTGCTTTGAACAGGGTACAGATTATACATTATAATGCTTCTATGTTTGAACTAATAATTTCATGCAGAGACTTACAAGCCATGCAAATCAGGCTACAATATTATCTTCCCAATTAGAGTTATGACGTGCATTTTTTGGGTGCACGTATCTGTATTAGTTTGTGGGTAGCTTAAATTTAATTTTGCTTTTGCGCAGTTTCAAAAAAATGTAAAGTAAAATGGAAATATGAACTCTCATGCAAATTAGTTTTAATACTTTCCTATTA
Organism: Psophia crepitans; assembly: GCA_013399095.1. Classification (NCBI taxonomy): domain Eukaryota; kingdom Metazoa; phylum Chordata; class Aves; order Gruiformes; family Psophiidae; genus Psophia; species Psophia crepitans. The sequence continues at coordinate 65,260 of VWZZ01002583.1, forward strand.
AAATGACATCACATAGCTTATATTTAAATATGCAGTATGCTTTGAAGTATAAATACATAGTTTTGCCATTTTTAATTTCCAATTATTTTAAAAGTAAGGAAAAACAGTGCAAACCTGTAAGTGAATGATATAATTTATGAGTTAGTTTTCAGTAATGGTAATGACAACAGGTAGCATTATTTTTAGTTTTTTATAGTGCAAATTAGTCTCTAGCCCTAGCCCTCTGTTAAGAAGGCAAGTTTACATGAGAGCCCACATACGTGCTGCATTCACCAGTTCTTGATGTATACCTCTGTATACAAGGATTCGACAGCCTTCTGGCCTGCCGCATCTGGAACACAGTGCAAAGCTAAGATTAGAGTAACCTATACTTGGGGAAAGAAGAGAAGAAAGGGAAAAAGAAAGAAGTGATGCAGACAGTAATAGCTAGATTGCTCAGTTAGCCCCACAAAAGCATACACAAAGAAAAAGTTATCTGCATATTTTCATTCCCCCAAAAAAGAAATAAAATTTATGACAGGATTTAAGCAGGAAGCAGCTCCCAGCTGCAAAAAGTAATTGAGAGCTTAGACTGAGTTAACACAGTACCAATGCGAATGTGTGGTCAAATGCCAGATTTAACTTATTAGATTTCAGATTATGGGGGTAATGACATATTCAGCTTAATACAAAACATCCCATAGCCAGAAAGTGAAAACCATAGCTTGCAACATCTGAACTGTAGAGTATTCCATTTGTTAAATCCGGACATACTTGCAGACACTGTGACACCGCACTGTGAATAGCAAAGGCTACCGTAACACACTTCGTACTGAACATCTCACAGTTTAAATGGCAGTAGGTATGATGTGTTGGCATCCACACGGCTTCATAAATATTAACGCTTGTCACAGTGCCACAGTTCAGTAATGCTAGATGGTGTTCACACTACGTTTCCAACAGCAAAAACTAACTCATGCGAGCAGAGAAGTTACTTCAGATTTTAATCCGTGTCTGCATATACAATAAACTATCAACAACAGAGAACGACAATTTAGTAGGGAGTTGTTAAAAACAAATTAGGATATTGTCATTTGATCGCAAAATTCAGCAATCAGCAGAAACACCCTCGCAGGAATTAGAAAATTTCAATTGTACTTCCAAACTGGTAGCAGCACAGTAACAAAGACCATACTGAACTCAGAAGAATTGTTCTAGGTTAGCACTTGCATCATCTACGTGTTCAAGACAATACAATGCACAAAGTTACATACACATAAGACTAAGATAAGCGCTCAATTAAATATGAAAAAATATTTTATGCCAGTCTGTATGAAAGTTCATGCAAAGATGCCATGTAACTACAGGGCAGGATAGAGGACAGGCGAAAGGAAAAAACAACTAGAACTTCATGTGCACAAGTGAGCATCAACTAATCACATTTTCTCTGAGGTTCAGAACAACATACGGAAGCTGCTGATCTTCCAGGTCCCCGCTGTGCTACAATGGCCCCAGAAATTGCTTTGATCCAACTGTGCATGTCTTCTGGGCTGTCCGCCTGGATCAAACAATATGCATTACATTTAACACAATCAATTCTCAACTTTCCCAGTGTCCTGACCACCACAGCAGCCTTACCCTGCTTTAGAGTTCTGGCTCTTAAAGCCACAGGGATGTCCATTTCTTAACCAGACATTTCTCAAAAATCTTACCCTGAATTTACTCTTACATACATAGTTATATAAGATAATAAGCAAGAAATAAGTGTTTTTATACTAATTGCACACTCTAGAATCAAATCTTTACTTTGAGCAAACAAAAAATTAAAGCACTCGCAGAAGTTCTTACAGGAGATCTGCTGACCCCGCTTAGCAGACTTTGGACTGTGACATAACTTCTGTGCTTTTCAGTCACTGTGGCACTTTACTTCTACGAGATATTTACTGAAGAGTTACAGTAAAATAAAAATCAGTCTCTGTTGGGGGCCAGCTGTAGATTTACTTAGAACAACAACGCAACAAACACGTAACAGATTAACAGTGGATACCAAGGGTGGACACATCTGGGATAAAGACAGATAAAAAGCTAAAGCTATGTCCTAATTTGGACAACTTTAATAAACTGCCACATCCACCCAGCAAGAAACATCTGCAACATGTCACGTAATTATGTTCAGCTATAGGACAGCTCACAGCTCAGCATCTGGCACCACAGCCTGTATTAGGCTATGCAGGTCTTTCTGATACGACAGGAGAAACTAAAAAAAATTATTTCCAGGACTATACACATCACATCCCCACAGAGCTAGGAGAAGCATGTCTTTGTGATTTACATTTGATTCAAACATTTAGAAGATAACATGGTAAGGATGCAGTGAATAAAGTGCATATGGACACATATTACCAAAGTACTGAAATCCAAACGTTGCTGTGCTTTAGTAGACATTTTAATGTGGCAACTAACTTGAACTGAGAACCCAATTGCTATACATAAGAGTTCAGTGCTTCAAAGTAAAAATTTTAAAATATGGAGCTGATCTTACAGAATTTGAAAACCTGAATGCCAACAAAATCACATTAGGATTTGTTGTTTATTGCTTTCATACACTACCAGTGTAACGGTTGCTGTTACGTGGCACATTTCTTATCAGCGTTTTTCTGAAATATAATGAAGACCACACTCCCTCTGAAAACCACAGCATAGTTAAATACAGTTTAAGAAGAAAAACAGCAGTGCTGTTTTACTTTGACTATGGCAGTCTCCTGGCTTTGCCCCAAGTTTAAAAAAAGAATTTACCTGTACATAAAAGGTTCGAGAAGTTGTTACAATTTCAAAGAGATTGTCTCTCATCATTATATCACTGTAAATGAAACACACAAAAGCACTTCAAGAGCAAGTACAACTTTCTATTTTAAAAAGACTCTAGGATGTGCAGAGAACCAGAGCATTGGTTATCTGAAGACCTTTGCATTTCTTTATCGCTCTACTGTTGGGTTTTTTTGGTAAATACAAAGTATAAAAAGAAAACCAGCATCCCTTACTCATTTTAGTCCTAAGACTCTTTAATTTATCCGTGGCATGCATGCTACTATATATAACATGTTAAGTCTAAAAAAATTTATTGTTCTAGTCAAATTTCTGCAAAATTGCATTTATATTATGACTTTGCAAAGTGTTAGTCCTAAAAAGTAGCCTGCTAAAGAAAAACCAAACAAACTACTACAAAGGCAATTAACTCCTTAGTATATTGCGATTTGGTGGGAGGGAAACAGCAGGAGGAAGTGCATTCTCATCTAAATTCAGACATTTAACATAAGGTAATGTCCTCTAAAGGTTTAGAGATGATATAAACAGAATACAGACTCTTAAAATTGCTACCTCAAATCAGACAGCACCCATGCCCGTAACTCAAATGATTGCGTGATACTCCTTTGTTCCACCTCTGTCCAACGCATTTACCTTCTACTGAATGTTACAACTTTGAAACACACGCTAATGCAGAACCCTCAAAACCAGTTTTATGCACAAAACTCTCTGCTGTCCTATAAATGATCACACATGCGTACATCAGCTGAAGTTATTAATAAGTTCTCCATTGTTTCCAACGAGCAGTTTCGTCATGACAAGGCAGTGTGCTACAGTCCATGTAACCACATCACATCAATGCTTCCCACTCACCTTTGTTTGCATTCCTGAACCTTATGGACCTCCTTAAGTGGTATAACCCTGAGAGGTTCCTTTTCCTGGGGGAAAAAAAAAAAAAAAAAAAGTATTTCAGTAGAGTATATCTAACAACTTGAACACAGTCAAAGAGCCAGAAGTCAAGACAGTTGACAGCAGCAGACCTTTGTGAGACTTCCAAAGCAATCACTTACGCAAATGGTGATGTCAACCAAAATTTCATTTGCTTTTCTAAATATTCAACAAGCCATGGTAGTCACAATGAAGATGAGGCAAAATCAAGAAGTAAAAAACCCAAAAACATTCATTCACCTTACCATAATGGAGACAACCACCCTTGTCTCCTTCCCCTAACTAGATCAGAAAATTGAATCTGGCCTCAAGCAGCTTATTGCAGTAAAACCGTGATTACATTAATTTGCTACAAAACACTACAATATAAGGTACTTTGCTACCTATACCACATGACATGGCTATATAAATGAGATTCAGTGTATCCTATACTCAATTGAAAATACAAAGAAATTAATCATATCAAAACCTGTAAAAGAGCAAGTATTCTTAAAGCGTATGAACATTCTGTTACCGTAACAACTCTGTCAACATTTCACACAACAGAAAAAGTAGTGAGAACGTTCAAACAGGAATACTTGCACTTTTGCCATGACAACGTAATGTCATGCATACTATTATTTTCCGTGGTTGTTGCAGTAAAACACAAACAACAACTTATTTTCCCTCCTAATATGTTTTCTTTAAACAATGTTACAATGGACTACTCCAGTCAGCTTCAACTTACAGACAAAACAAAAGCCATCAGCTCTGGAATGACTTTCTCTACAATTTATATTACATATGAGATCTGTGTTGCTACAGCAATCTGCGGATGTCACCCAAATATAACCATCCTCAAGTGTCAGTTCTCATTAGTTCACTTGTCTCTATAGCAGATCAAACATACAGAGTTGAAAATTCCATGCTTTCGGTTATTTTGCCCCTCTTCCCTCTCTGCTCCTTCCAAAGTTCACCCATCCATTACAACAGGGTTTTCAAAGTAATATATCAGATGTGAACTGCAAGATCATCCCTGAAATACAGACACCTGTTCAGCTCAGAAATTATTATTTTCCAAGTCTGATATTGCCTGTATTCCACTCTGCTCCACCTGAAGACTGACATAGGCTCTTCCTCAAACTGAAAATAGGAGATCATTGAGGTGGGGTGGAACAGGATGGACACACACCACCAAACCACCACAATAAAAAAAAAAATCCCCAGAATCTGCACATTTTTCAATTAAAAAACCACCCTTTTTTACATCTTTGAGAGCAGAGAGCTCTACAGACGCAAAACAGCAGCACCTCAAGATATCCAGTAAGAGTCACTGGAAGTACCGGTGAGCAGCTGGCTGCCAAGACAAGCTAACTCCAAGTAAGAGCCATACTTGACTGAAGACTGCAGCTGCTGGGAACCAAAGTCCAATAGAAGTTTTCCAGAATGAGAAGTCTGATGCTACACTAGCTGCATACGACCTCCGTGCCACAGCCTTCTTATCCACAAAGGCAGGACAAACAATCGCTATTGAACTTTCTTCCATCTTTCTGTTACTCTCATTAGGGAAATGGAGATCCCATACATCACTGAAAGAAATAATTCACCACTTGAATTCTTCTGGAGAGAGCACTTCACCCTTTTTGTGTTTGTAGGAGATAAGTAGAAGTCTGACAGACACATGGTTAAGTTGTTGCAGGTGTTGTTTTCTTGGTGGGCTGTGCTCTGTGAAAGTTTTGCTCTTTCCAGCAGAGGTGAAATGTCTCTCCTACACGCATGTTTCAGACAAGGCAGATCCTAATTGTTTAAAAAAAAACTATATGAAGCATGATTATCACGATTCCTAACCATGGAGTTCTTTGATTAACCACTATAGTTCAATAAAAGGACACTATATTCTGTATCTACCCAGTATATACTTCCCTGAAGATGTATTACTCTTAAAATGGAAAAAAAAAACCCTGATTTCACTAAGAATTGTGAAGCAACTTCCCTGTTGTCTGACAGCTGGTCCGTCAGTCCAGTACCATCCTCAAACTCCAGCAAGGGGATATTAGTCTGAAGAACAGAGGACACTACAAGATTTTATATTGTTCATTTCAAATAAACTGGAAAGGAGCATAATGAAACACTAAAAGTGCATGCACTTCTACCAGCTTTCTAGTATACTCTCTCACGGTACGATTCTTCCTCGAGTTAGAATTTACTTGTGAGCAACCGGCACTCAGATTTTACTTTTAAAATTAAAACAGGTTTATTATAGTCAGTGTGTTAAACTGCCAGCATAACACAAATCTCACAAAGACAATGATGCAAGATCAAACTCCTGCTACTGTTGTATTCCTTTTTGGGGAAACAGACTCTCCCCAGTACCAGGACTTCATTTTTAAATGAAGCCTGAAAATACTTAACGTTCGTCAAAACTGGTCAAAAGGTTTGAGAGCGATGAGCAGGGAAGAAAGATTACAACACCAAAAAAAACCTCTGTAAGCATTGCTTTCTGAACAGCAGAGTTCTTTGCTTGTCTTTGCTGTCCTGATGAAAGAAGTGTGTGGGGAATGATCCCATCATTTGTAAGATTAAACACCCCATAATCCTAACTTTAAATGAAGAATTTCAAGATTACAGTTTTGTCTCTCCATAATGACCGGCTGTTTCAAGAACACAATTAACTATACATGAGTACAAAGTGAGATAAGACACCACTACAAAAATCAGGGTGATTGCAGAGTATGCCCTATCACTGTTTTGCAGTGCCCTACAGATGGGTTCCCAAACAGAAGACTGAAGTTGTGGCATTAACAGCCGCTCTATTAATTTTTTGTTCTTCCTGATCATGAAAAGTTATTATAATAACGTATAAAAAGTTATTACAGTACAGAGCCAAGAGCTGCAGGAGCAGCACAGCACACTTTTCAGATACAAGTGTGTTCATTTAGATTTTTCTTGCAACTGTCACTGGAAAATAACACACATTTGGAAACTTACCAGTTCAGACTTGAAATATCCTATTGTGTTTTCATCTAACTGAAAGTATCTTCTCTTCCAGTTCTTCATCTGTTAAAGGAAAATACATACATATTTATATATAAAATACAACTATAGTGACATGTTATATATAATTAAATATATAAACATATGAATTATATTTATAATGCTGGTTTATATTTATACTATGATGTTTTATAACTAAACATGACTTATACAAGTACTACATATGAATAATTACATTACATACATTTACTTATATGTATTGTGTTTATATCTATATAGATAGCACCCCCAAAAAATTCTGCAAGACTCCATCCAATTATTTTTTTGAAAATTGCAAAAATTAAAAATTCTGGAAGCTAGTATTTTCTATTATAAGAATTTTTCAACAGTCTCCACTGAAACTGTACCAACTCAGCAGCACAAACACCCCATAAGAAATATTAAAAGACAATACATTAAAGGTTTCCAGTTTATTTTAAACTACGAAAAAGGAATGTTCCAAGAAGAAGCTTCATGATCCAAAATAAAGTGAGTGTAAGAACTCAGACAACATGCATAATTCGAACTGTCTGTTCCTTCTTGCAAGGCATCATGTGAATAGTTCCACTTGTGTTAATCAGTCTCACAAGTTGTATGATTCTTCCTTTGAACTGAAAAATTAGCTTATCCTAAACATTTTAGTTTTAAAGCACACAGACATTGAACTTCTGCCTTAATTTAGATGCTTCTGTGAAATACAGATCTCTGCATAAGTGTAAAGCAGAATTCCTAATTGTATGCACTAAGCACAATGTGAAAGTCTCTGTGCACACAACTTCTCTCCAGAACATCCCCAACAATTTAACACTGAAGAAAGTCACGAAAAGTAGTAATACAGACAAATTACATGCTACTGGAGGATAAGTTTTATCTTTAGCCATCCTTAATATTGTCAGTGACAGTAAAGTTACTAGTAATTACGTTTTTTTTTCTTTAATCATCTACTTGATAAGTAGAACCGAGACTGGAAGACCTTTGATCTTGATAAATGAAACACACTGATCTCAAATACTTACCACTGCTCCTTGTTTTACACAGTAGCCAGCTTTGATAATAGCATTGTCTGGGGGATGCTTAGCAGTATAGTAAGGAAGGTGACTTTGTGACCGTTTCAAATAATTCCTATCACCCCCTTCACTGCACTCACTGACTTCTTTCTAGAAAAGAGTAAGAAAGTTCAGAGTACTCTCAGGCTTTTCTGAAGCTCAAATAAGACTAGTTATATAATAGTAAATAATTGTATCATCCCATGCTCACAGATCCCATTTCCAATTTGTTTGAAAGGATAAAATAACCCTAGAGACAACTAATGATGGGCTCTGGTTGAGTACTTGCAGGCTCCACTTAGAAACTACACTAAGAAAGCACTCAGTATTCTCAAACTATACTGACAGACACTTAATGAAGAATGCTACAGACCTAAGCACATGCATGTATCTTTTATTTAGTGCAAATTTGTAGCATGACTTCAAGGGCAAAACACTAGAGGCAGCTACAGCAAAGCAGCAGCTATTTTTAGGACCACAAGACACACCAGAATTCACCAATTTTTTAAATGCATTTCAGGTGTATACGTGTCATTTACATGATATCAATCCAATCTGTAACGATTTTCAGCTCAGGCAACTTCCAGAAACAGACACAGGTCTGTATTTTTAACACTGCATAGATTCGTCTTCCATGAGCTTATCCATTCTGTCAAACTCAGGAAAGTTTCTTGCATCCATGCCATCTTTCAGCAAGGTATACCTCATGTTTTATTACTCACTGTTTCACCTGGTTACACCATTAGCTTTGTTTAAAGCCCATAGCTCTGGCAAGAGAAAGTTTACACCATTCATTCCTGCCACTTGTGATTTTGTAGAGCTCTACTATCCTCCTTTAGTTATTTTTTCTGCACAGGGAAGAGTACTAGCCTACTCCATTGTTCCTCATCTTGGTGATCATTCCACATGGACCAATCATTCTTGAAATCTTTCTCTGAACCTTTCCAGTTCTAGTTTTTAAGGTGAGGACAAAACTGGACACAGTAATCAAGGTCTGGTCAGAGACAGGATTTATATAGCAAAGATGTTTTCTGGTTTGCTCCTTATTCTTTTTCTATTAATTCCTAACAGTTATGGGGTTTTTTCCTCCACTGTTACTGAACACTAAGATAATGTTCTCTCACTGTGACTGTAACTCTCACTCAGATTCAAATGGTTATTTCACAATCTAGTATCTTCTATCAAATCTAAGATTGTTTTCCCTAGAATCCCTCGTCACATTTTTCACAGAATTTCACTTGCTCTCTTGTTTGTCCACACATGCCACTTCACGAGGCCCTTCTGCACTAGTTTATTCTGCTGTCATCCTTACTATCTCTAATCAGTTGACAATCACCGCTTCGTTACCCACTTTTCCCGACAGTTAACAATGCCAAAGCTTTGTCTTTTTAACACCAACAATTAATTTTACACACAGGAAAAGACTTTTCAGCATACTTACTGATATCTATGATCAAAAAGTCAATACTGAAGAAATTACTCTGTATAATACTCTATCATCTTGGAAAAAAAGGGAATAAACCCCTCAAAACACAACCCCTCGTCAGTATCAATAAAAGGTGCACATCAAAGTCTAAGTCCTCTGAGCAAGGTGGGAAGCTGGCAGCTATAGTGTGATACATAACCTGTTCTCACCTGTCAAACAACAAATCTTCCTCTATCAAAAACTACTACACTTGTTTCAAGGTTATTACCTGGGTAGGTGTAATGATAGGAACACCACCAACAATTTCTGTCCTGTAAGACACTTGCTTCTTTCCACCTGGGCTTTCAGCTTGACGATTTGCATTATCCATTTGACACAGAGGATCAGACTGCTTTGGTACCTGAAAAGTGGAACATGGTAATTAACATAAAGTTTTATGAAGATGTAAAAAAAAGCCCTAATCATTACTCAAGCATTTTTAATTTGTCTTCAGCAGGATTTAACAGATGTTCTCTAATTGTAAAAGGCTATGAATAGCTTACATGAAGACTTGTTGCAATGACTATGCTTTAGTTCTCAGAAGAAAATTGGTGCCAATTAAGACATTTCAGATGTCTTGAAATCTAAAAATCAATTCCCAGCTTTGTCATAAGTGCTGCACTTGATCTTCAAGAAGCACTTTTAATTTGTAGACAAACTAGCTCTCTATTTTTCACTTGCTTTCAGTTTTACTAATAAGTGCTTTACACTGCAGACACCGCAGTGCCTGCAGAGCTAGCACAGTGAGGTCATAAACACAGGGCTACAGCTGAGGCTTTTGTCAAACGGGATGCCTGACCAGTATGACATTTGCCTTCACATACTCGGCATGAAGACTGTGTACTGCCTCCACTAATCCTACATATATTGCTAAATTCTGTCCAAAATGACCCTAATTATCTATTTCTAGCCATCACTAACTATTAGATAATCTTCTCAAAAGCAGAACTAAAGGAATCAAAACACCACATCAATTTCATTTCCCCAGTAAGTGTTTTGATCTAAGATGTTTATTCAAGTTTCTGAGTTTGTGCATGTAGTAAACATCTGTAACCTAAGAAATGCACTAACTGGCCACCTAAGACATTTTCATGCATAACCTCCTTTTACTCCTAATATTAATATAGTAAATTTGCAGTGACTTCAACAAGAAATCAAGAGCCTCACACTAAAGTATCCTAGGCAGCAACCTATGGCATATTTACATAGGATTCTTCAGAAAGATGGGACACACAAATTGTCTTTACACAGTGCATTACCATGCAAGACTGCATCACATTCAAAACTTGAAGTTGAACTGATCTAGACAAAATAAAGCAAGCTGTGATTCTAGTTCCTATGCCCAGGACTGCTTATTTTACAAAAAAACAGCCTGCAAAGAAGTACAGTCCTGAGAGCCCAAATGTGAGCCTAGCACAGCTTCCTTCTGGCCAAGCGAAGGTGGCGCTCATCAGCTGTGGCGTTGCGCTCATTCTGCCACTTCCACCACCCCCTTAGCCTTGCCCAACGCTTTGTGGGTAAGTGCTGCAGCCATCACAAACTCCTACTTAAACTGTTACAGACCAAACCCACAACCACCTTCTCATATGAACGCAGTTTCAAACAGTACTCAAATAGGTACACAATGGAGACTGGAACACTTCAGAGTTGTTCTGAAATTATCAGCGCTCAGAGTGTGAAAAAATGCAACGCAGCTTGGAAGATTACTATCTATGGCATGTAATGCTCGTATGAAAATTAATAATTAAATGATGTTAATTATTTGATTCAATCACTGGCCATACTAAATGAACTCTGAACAAATTAACAGATTAACAGTTTAAAGGCTTGCTCCTTCAAAGACAAAAATGCTAATGATTCCAGCAGCCATTTAGAATGCAAATTAAACATATGATTAACAGCTTTCAGACTAAGTTCTAATTTGATGCAATTAATTCTTTATTCACTCTGTTTCTTAAGCTGAACACAATTCAAGCCTGGTTGTGGTGTGTCCTCCTTATGAAAAACCCAAATGTTTGGGGTTTTTTTTTATTTAGTAGTAGTGATAATATTTTTATAATTCCAAAGAAAAAGCTACATTAAATCAATGCAAACATCTCATGGAAATATTCTTAGATGACCTAAAAATGAGAAAGTCACAGCAAATATGAATGTGTGCACCCGTGTGCAGAACCCCTTCTTTGTAAGGGTATGCCCTCGAAACAGTTCATGTCACCACCTCCCTGAAACAGGGGGGAAAACAAAGCCGTAACTTCTGCCTCCTGAAAAGATGGAGGTAATCAGTGGGTTTCTCTATCATGTGATAACAAGCTGTGCTGGCAGAAATCAGAAAAGTTATTTAATGCTTACCAGAAGAATGCATTAATATTTCTTAGAGTGGATGTTACCTGAAATCAGGAGGGAGCCTTTGGAACACAGCATGATGTGTTTGCTCATTATTTTAGTGATAGTTTAAGAAATACAAACTTTTGACACCAGGCAAATGTATGCATATGTTTTCATTGCTTGCAAGTGTCTTCTGGATATTTCAACTAATATTAAATCTGTATGGGTAATTATAAATTATTAGAAACCATCATGTGCTGTAATTAAAAAAAAATTAAAAATCCCGTTTTTGTGTAATTTCCAGAGGAAAAAGTGAAATAACCTCAAGTTTAGGGGGAGTTCTGCACAGTTTCTCCAAGCCTTGGAAAGCTGAGCCAAGACTTGTTTGTAGAGATAAAAAGACTACTCTAACAGAAAAGCTGGAGGGCAAAGGTTACATTTAAGCGCCTTGAGTCAGTCACCATTTGAGAGCATTGCTAAGTATCAACTAAACCACTTACTGTGATTTTGGTAGCTTTGTTCAGAACATTTACCCATTCAACTAGGTCCTGCTGATCATTGGCTTGTAGAAAGTATTTTCTCATCCCTGCATTCATAACTGTTAAAAACCATTATAAAAAGTTAACAGCACTGAAATTTAACAGCAAACTTATCACCATCATAAAAAGATTTCACTTCAGATGGAAAATCCAGTTGAAGTAATTAAGCTTTATGCTGCATTTTTTAAGAAAGTAATTTTATGATACAAGCATCTACTTGACAGTCTTGCTTTATTCTAAAAAAATCCCATAAAACTATTTTTTTAAGCTTTCCACTTAAACAGCATCACACAGAATTTGTTAAATTATTTTTATTACATAGAAATAAAGCTTTGATTTTTTTTTTCAGGGTTTTCTACAGCTCCATGTCCCTTTTCTCAATTTCCCTAAGTGACAGTGTCATACTTGGGGACTTCTACAATTTCTCCTTCTAACGCTCTGAATAGTACCTGTTATCCTTCGCAACAAACTCATTAACATGACTATGACCATTGATTTTTTTTTAAAAATTTGTGAAAAAAAAAAATAAATCAGCATTGATTACTAAGTATGTGATGCTCAGGACCAAACAACTGTAAAACAGCCAGAACAAAAATTTATTTTACTTTAGTGACTTGACAAAGAAAGCGTATTTTTAGTAAGTTTATATATCTACCTGGCAACATGTAATATACCTTTATCCAAGAAGGACAAACATATTCTGTGTAACAGTGAAAAAAAAAATCATGGCTAGGTTTCCCACAAACTTTAAGAACCTATCTTGAAATTAGTTTTAAAATGAACAGCGACTGAAGCCTTCCCAGAACTTTGAAGCTTTGCAGCTAAAGTCTGAACAGATTTCTCTGCTCTACTTATAACCTAACTGTTCTTCAGGTCATCACTAACAGCAAACACGTGACAAAAACAGGTACTTGTTACTTTTCTATCATCTTTCTCCCCAAAGCGGATGGTTTGAAGCAACATTATTAGAGGCAAACATAAATTCAAAATACAGAACTGTATAATGTGTTGACTGAAACAACCACCCCCTGAATTTAAATAAAAAGATAATAAATGTAAACATTTCCTCAAAAAGAATGAAAACCACTAATAAATCAGAAATTTTAAAAGCTTTCAGCCAGCGTCGTTGATCACTAAGTCTTTTTGGAGCTGGCCCACTGACAGGAGCAACTTTACACCTGATAAATACAAACACCTCAACACTTGCATGCGCAGAGGAATCTGTAGATGGCACTGAATTGACACGCTAGGTACTGGTCTAGAATCCCTGCAGCCTACACACAGGGCTGATCTACCCAGTGCTTCATGAGCTCTAACACTGCACAGGTCTGGTGCAGCTGCCTTCTCCGGGCCTGTGCAACACTGCACATGGCAAAGAACAACTCAACTAATTGTCATAAAACCTTCAGGCATTTTCAGTACCTTCATCTGAGCTAAAACTCCTGTGTGAATGCAGCCATAAAGAATGGTTATTTATAAACAGAGCAGAGGCTGATTCCAGTCTCCACACATGCTCCTCTGAATATCAATTGCTTGTAAAAAAAATAATATCTGGAATTACGGTAAATTCTGGTCAAATTACTTATATGAAAAATCAAAAAAAAAAACGTAAGGGGCTTTTATGATTATCTAAAGCTTTACTCAAGTTTAAACAAGTATCAATAAACCTAGAAGGTATCCCAAACAAATTCTTTTTCATCAGTGTAGCAATAGAGGCTGAAATTTAATCTAAAAGCATTGGCCAACAGTATTTTAGATCAATTAAATCAACTCTTGTCAGTAATACAGATTAAAATAAATTACTTGTCTTTATTGTTGACAGGCACGTCATGCTTGTGAAAACACCCATCATTTTTGATTAGCTTATTAACACCTCAAAAATGTCAAACATCCAAAAGACAGCTCACCTACTCCTCATTAAGCTGCAATATGAAAAGCCACAAACACACCTTATGAAGAAGTCAACATTTCCCTCATACTAAAGAGGAACCAGTGAATACAGGCTATGTAAAAAAGATACACTCCCAGCTGTATCTAGTAACAGAATTGCAGAACATCACATTCTTCAGAAATTTGAAACAATGATAATTGATGCAGTACTGCATGCAAGAGCTTACCAAAACAGAACTCTGCCTTTGGCCTTAGCTTAGTTGCATCGCTAACCTAGTAGGGAAATAAAGATTATAAATATTACTGTGCATACAAAATATACATCAGATATCAAAATTTTTTTTCTTAAGTGGCTAAATTTGAAGATTAGCAGCTTAGCAAGCTTCTTAGGTATAAAGGTATGCAGAAATAACAAACAATACTATATAAAATTCATCTCAAGATATGCAACCTATGGTAAGAAGACTGCTTAAGCTATATGTTCCTATTTCTTAAGTTTAAGGATTCATTACCAGACAAATGCTGAAATCTGAATACCTACTACTTCTTGCATTCTGAAATTCTATGTCTCAACTGAACTAAAAATTCAAGGACATTTCATCCTGTCAAGGCCATCAGTGGTATTTTGGTTCATTAACATAAATAGAATAGCAGCCGTTTTTCTTCAGGAGTCTCTAAAATGTCATAGCGCTGGGGGAGGAGAGAAGCGGCTGACTTATTTTGAGAGAGGTGTTCACACTTTTTAATTACAGGCCACATCTGGCAAGAGTGAGGAAGAAGACAAAGCAGTCTCTCACATCAAAACTTTTTTTTTTTTACCGGAAACAAACCCCATGTACTACGTAAGTAGAAGAACTACAGCAAGTTTGACAGAGCATCCACACAGGAGGCACACTTGGGCTGCTGCCTTCAAAGGTGCACACAGGTGCAAAGGCAGAGTTGATCCCCCCACGCTCATTAAAACGGTAAAAATACCAGATTTCAGGTTTATTAAGACGACAACTGTGAGGTTTGGGGCAAAGTAGGAGGAAAGCAGGAAGAGCATAAGCAGGTCTCCACAGACATTTCTATATCCATGATATTATCAGCATCAATGATATCTTCTACAAGAATTAAAAAAACAAAACAAAGAAGGTGGGAAGATGCAGTATGACAAAGAAAGGATGAGAAGTGAGCAGAAAGAGAAGGTCCATTATTTTTCTCCATTTATTTGTTAAAGCAGTATCTGCTACAAATTTAATTGTGGAGATTTGCTTAAGTTCCATTTTCTTTCAGACATACTTGGAAGTGAGCGTATATAGAGTGTCATGAGATACGTATTTTCTAGAATTTTTTCTCTTCTATCTATTAAAGATCATTATTACTTACTTGCAAACTATCACACCCAAAGACTTACCTTCTACTTCATAAATGGCCTTTCTCCGAGACTAATTGGAATTTAAATACTCACAAAGAACTGAAACTTACAGTTCAGAAATATCAGAAATCACAAAACAAACCTAGAGAACGTGGTAACTAGTCTCATTCTTATTTTAACCTGATACTATTTAAGTGTTTATAACACGTCTCTGAAATTCAGGAGTAGCACACAAGCAAAAACCTTCCCCTGTGCTACGTAAGAGGCTTTTAATATTGTCTAAAGTTGAGGCCTTCAGAAGCAACCCTTGGTAATTACCACTCAAAATTTAGCAACAAGTGTTACATACTATCTTACCTTTGAAATATAGGTAAGTTTAATGACTCCAACAGGTGGAGATCCAGAGGGAAGATTCTGAAACAAATCACATGTTATAAAGTGAAACTAGCTTACCCTCATATCACAGTGTTTACACATAAAAAGCAAATAATTCCACAAACAAAAAGACAATGCCACTTTTTTAATACACAATACAGAATGTATGCTTGAAGTAGAATCTAAACTACTTGTTTACTATACACACATCTGTTAATCAACTAAAAACAGAAAGACTGCTAGAAACAATACAAATAGTAATTGTTTCATAGGTTTATGTATTTTTACTAGAGGAAAAAGGATTCTTGCAGGTCTGCATCCAGGAAATCCGGAAAGAATACTTTTTCCTTAACAGATGTTGGCATCTTATGTATTTGGACCAGGGCAGGCGGAAGGAACAAGAAGTAACATTCATCTATTATACTTCACAGGCCATCGCATGTATTTTCCAAAACCAGAATGAAAAATGGTAGTCTTTTCATTTAATATTAAAGTTATTGCAGGGAGAGGCCTTTAAGTAGAATGTTCGGTTTGATATACTTTTTCCATTACAATTTTTACTTTCAAAGTGGCCTTTTTTGTTACAGCATCATTCCTCCCAGTACAGGCCTCCCTGAAGACCATAAGAACGGTGCTGCATCTGCTTGCCGATGCCTTCCCCAGCTAAAGTGCTCTTCATTATTCCGTAGTGCCTTCTGAACTCCTACATCGCAGAGAGCAGCCTAATGCTACCCACGGAGTCAGAAAGACAGGCAAGTAAGTGGTTCATACTCCATTCATATTTCACAAGTAAGAAGTAGGTTAGGTTTACTATAGACCAGTAACACTGAAGTTACCCTTTCATTTGTAGATTAACATTTAAAAAAAAAGCAAGCCTAAATGAAAAAAAAAAAAACCTTTAAGAGGTGTGCACTGCAAATATGATTAGTCTTAAAACTTCCGATGAACTGCAATTTCTATGGCATTTCAATTTTGCCCACATGCCCCAATTATATCGCAGGAGAAACTGAAGCAACAAACTGTTTCATATCACTGGTTGAGATCAAATGTTTCAAGTCTCTTATTTCCAGAAATTATTTCTTTTTTCTCCTCAGTATGAAGTTCTGAACGCTTCAGTCACAAGTCACGTTCATTGAACTACACCTCGTTTAATTCTTTCTTTCTCACTGGTTCCTTTGAACAGGCAAATTCTACTGCGTTTTCACTGTGGTTTGCCTGGCAGAATGGTACGCGAATATTCTCTGCGGCAGACAGTTGTCAGCTGACCTAGATCCTACGCTTTCACCGTCTCTGTACCCAAATCCGAAGTAATTAGCCGTCCTTCCCTCTCTTAGAAAACACATTGATGCGTGTATACTGTAAAAGTAGCTTTTATACAAAGGATGCTCTCCATCACGATGGTTACAAGCTTTGCACATACCATTTATGTTGTACTGAAACTGCAAGCAAACTGTTTGTCAATGAGCAATGCAGTTGAAGTAAAGTAACACTAAACTGCTAACTGACCCATGCAGTGCCAGGGTAACTACCTATTTACATGTAGGGTTAAAGGTGAATTAAGAAACTTGAAATAATGAAAGTAGTATGGGATTCCGTTCATCTGGTTCTCTTACATAGCACTGCCTAGTGCCTGCGAAAACCTGCGATGCCTGTTTAAGACACTTGACAGAAAACAAAATACATACAGCACATGATTCAAAACAAATAGCTGATTGACATGTGGTATCAAATTCAGATTCCTGTCTGATTCCCAATTCTCCTGTCAATGCTTAGGATTCCATATACTGACAATTAACTGATTTTAGAGTTGTTTTTAATGTTTTACTACTAGCTGCAATTGGTAATGTTTTAAACAGAGATATGAATTATATTTTTTCTTTAAAACTATTCACATATTAGCAAAGAAGAGAGACTGATTTCAGGTAACTTCCCTCCAGCTTCCAGATCCATAAACTAATATTAAACCCGATTTTTCTTAAGTAAACTTGATAAAAACCTGAAGACTTTAAATTGATAGAAGCCAGATAACTATTGCCAAGGACATCTCACCTGTGGGTTATCCATGTACCACACCAGACTGTCCTCTCGCGTGTCCAGAATGAAGTATCGCCGCAGAAATTTTCCACTATTCTCATTTTCTTCAATATCTAGGAAACCACAAATGCGATTCTGACGATCCACATAAGGCATTTCTGACCCTGAGCATCACACTGCAGAACAAAAACCATAGAAGTTAAGCAAAGTTCCTTGTTACTAATTTTAGGACTGTTCTGTGTCTACCCATGACATTTTGAGCAGTTTCAACTAGTACCTTAAAGAAGTTTCCACAGAAGAGTAAGTGAAGTGTTGCTGTTTCACTCCACTACCACCACTGAATTTTTAGACCGGTCTTTCTTACTTCTTTGAAGCAGATACTTAGAATACCTAATACCCTAAGTGCAAAGACAAGTGGTAAACTGTAGATGAGCATCAACAGTAGCTTTTACGAGACCACTAAAGAATAATCAAAGATTCCCCTTCATAACTTGCACAAAGTTGAGATAATGCTGGGTTTACACTTCCTTCTTTGACATTGCCTTTCATGGTCAAGAAAGGATCTTTGTCAGCAGCTCTACTGTCCAACATGATTTTTCATATTTTGCTTAGGCAGATGCAACAAAAAGCCTTTCAGAAACATTGTTCACATTTTTCTTTTCTCCTACAAAAAGAACTTCATGTCTAAGAACAGACATCCTGCCATCCTTATACATTAAATATGCATAAATTCTATGTGCCGCAACAGAGATGTGAACACACTTGCTAGTCCAAAACGGAAATCCTCAATATCCATCTGGTACTGAGTTTGAGGGTGGTAGGTGGGTTTTTACTTTGGGTTTTGGGGAAGGGGGATACATTGTGCATGTGCTTTTCTTGTTTTGCTTTAAAAAAAAACAAATAAAATCCTGTACTGCTGACCACCTATTCTCATTTTGCCTGCTTCACCTTTTATGGCTCTGTCTTATGGCAGGCTACTGCTGCTTTTTTTTTTTTTCTTCTTCCTTTTATTTTATGGGACAGTCATTTTACCTTAAGATCAAAGAGAAATGTGCATACTCATCTAAAAATGGCAATAAACTAACATTTAAATATGATAAAAATCAGGCAAATGCCAAATCTTTCCCAGAGCAGGAGAGAAACAATTAAGTCTCCTTTACATTTTGTTACAAAACTCAAGAAATAGTACATATTCAAAAAATTAATGTGACACACAGGTTTAAGTACTTCACCCGTTTCATAACATCTTCCAGAGTTCACTGTGGAACATGGAAATGTCTTTTCAATATCTCTTGAAATTGTTAACCTTTACTGTTTCCTTAAAGTTATTTGATTTAAATATAGTTACAGACACACAATGAGGCAGACACCTGATAACCATCTGCAGCTAGCTATTGATTCACCACAATAAAACATGACACACAGTTATGCACATTTTAAAGTATTTATTTTGGAGAATCAGATATACAGGTAAGCACACATTTATTTTTGGGGACCAGATATACAAACACGTAGATATATGCTTGTGTTTACAGCTGTCATTTTATATGACTGATCAGAATTCAAGTTTTCTTCAACCACTCTAAGAAAGAATTTTTTAAAAAAATCTATTATCATGATTGATGCCATCCTAGAAGAACTTCTAGTCTTCAGTTTGAAGTCATTCAGCTCAATCTGTATAGTTAACCTCTTTTTGTGCCCAACACCAAACTAATCCGCTGGTGTGAACTCAAGTCCGACACATTAAGGTTGGCATCAGGAACCAGATCTAACAAACTCAATTCAGTAGTAACTGCAATCTCATCAACTTGTTGCAAAATCACAGTGATGACAGACTATTAAAGATGTTAGTGGTTTGATTTTTCAATATAAGCTATCAAATTCTAAAGTTAAATACATTTTTGTGTATAACAAAGTTAACACCCTTTTGTTTGAGATGCAAACCATTTCCTATATAGCTACAAGGACATTACATGTGTATAAGCCTGCCTTTAAGCACTTGACTGATTTGGGGTTTTTTCTACCTCCAAAAGGTAAAAGAGTCTCCATATTTAAGATACGCAACAACAGTTTAAATCTTCAAAGGCATAGGTTTGTTCTTCAATAAAAGTAACAAAATTTACTAGGGTAATATACATTTTATTAGTATGTTCCTCACAATTTAAATATCACTGATCTAAGATGAGTTCTGTAACCAAGTTATAAGTAACAGCAAAAACAAACAGTTCAGTACTCTTAGACAATGTCATAATCATAACGAACACATTATGAACGTTAATGAACACGCTGGCTCTTGGGATCACTTTACACTGAGGCAACATCTCACTGCGAACACCTCTGTAGCTAGGGGCAAGCTTAAGGCTAGCTGTTCTCTAAATGATACCTCTAGGCTGGCAAAACTTGCCATCACAAGTTATTTAAATGAATATAAAAATTGTCATTTACCAGTACAGTCCTAAGTTGTGCCAGGTGGTCCCTCAACAAAATATACAGCAGTTCCGGGACACCATTTCAGCTTGGTATCAGCAGTTTATGAAGCCCAGAAAAACCTTGTGCCTAAAAAAAGCAAATATTGATGGCTGGTTTCCTGTTTGAGCAGGCTTAAGCAGTGTTCTCTGCAGATGTGAAGAAAACGAAACAAGGAAAACTTGTTTTTGAAACAAGACACAAATCCTTGAATAAAATCAACTAAATTTTCAAAGCACTTTTCTCCTACAGGAAACTTTGCATTTGAAAAAACCTTTTAAGAAAAACAAGAGGAGGATAAATCATAATGCTCCATTATGAGCATGCAATTAGCTAAAGCTGAACTACTCCAGTACTTTAATTTCTTTTTCTTTTTTTTTTTTTTTCAGAGCAGAAGACAAAATTCAGAAGCTTTCTCTTATTTCTAGGCTACAAAATGATACTATTTGCAGTACTTTGGTCCTCTGATGAAAATACAGGATAAACTATCATTACTTTAAAAACTTAAGTTGTATAACTGCTGTTTTCTTCAGATTAGCTCAAAATTTCACAGGATTACTGACATCTACCAAACTAACACTCAAAGAATAACAGACCAAAAACTCCCTCTAACTTTATTCTAAAATTGAAATTGAATACGAAATCATGCATCTGTTTTCCAGTATTAAAAGTCTCCTTCCACCACACAACACCTTGGCAAGATTCCACTGTCAATTAATACCAGTTCCACTCAGCATTCATTAACAAACCACAATTTGTGGTGCACATTAGAAAGAAATTATCAATTTGTGCCTCTCTCCCAGTTACTAAAGCAACTGAACACACACGACAAAACGACCACTACAACACCCTTCCTGGCAGCTCTAGACTGACCAAAAAAGCAACAATGACGGAATTGCCACATCACTTCTAAAGATCCATAATGGCAATTGCAGAACTCCAACATTAATTCCTTGGTGTCGGAAATCTAGCTGGAAGACCACCAGCCTAACAATTCACCAGAACTTCAACTTAAAAGTGTCTTCAGAATACGGATCCTGTCTTACATAGATTTATTTTTAATGAAATTATTATTTCAGGTGATTATAAGACAAAAAACATTTTACAGGTCTTATTACATGCACACAGTTATTTTCTGCAGCAGAATCTGCAGCACAGGGCAGTGTAAAAATGCTTCTGCCCACTCTGAGAGTCAAATATTATAAAACAATTACGAGTTCTTAGAGAGAAGAGCTGAAGGCATCCAACCTGTAACAAATTAATACAACTTCATTTTATTTTGCCTTCCCTCCCTGGAGCAGAGTGGCAGGGGAAGGAGGAGACATGGGTCACTGACATAGTGCTGCTTCAGAAGAAATATCCCTGTGGCCCATTTCCTCTTGGTTCTTGCCATAATCCACCAGAAGCTAAAATATTTTTGAAAAATCATTTTGTTGTGTATACTGACACTTGTGTGTAAGAATTCATAAAACTCACAGCTCCTTAAAATTCCTTCATGGAGGGTTGTGTTATAACCCAAACAGGTGGTCTCACTTATTTTTGAAGTCTTACATCCCTCTTTCTAGTGGGGGTGTACTAATTTAAGTAGGCACATACCTCATCTGCCCCATTGATTTCCCTTCTCACCACTCCTTTCCTCTGGGGTATACCATACATCAGCATTCCTCAGCATTTATATCACAAACTGAAGGCTGCCTGGCCTCCTGGGCACCACTATAAATAAAAATCACAGATCACCTTCTCCCAGTCTGTAGCTATACAGGCATGACTGCACAGCTAGAACCTGCAGATGCACACAAGCATCCCATCTTCACCATTTATAACAGATTGCTTAAACTCTCCTACGTTCATTTCTGTCTTTAGTTTCACACCAGCACCTGTTCTTGAGATCACCTCCTTTACAGTTTGGTTGCAGCCTCTGTATCTTCAAGTACAAAGTCTATAGAAGACAACTGCAGCGGCACGGCAACCTAATATTCCTACGGCCCAATCTCTCCTTTGACAGCTAATGCTTGATCTCCACCAGCAGGCATAAGCCACGGGCTGCTGGCTCGCTAGAGAAAGTGGAACTTTGTATGAATAAATGACTGTGCAAAAGGCTTTGCACTATCCATGTGAAAGCTTGATTAAGAAATACAGCAAGACAAACACTGCTCCTTAATAGCTCTCAGCTTATTTTACATGTGTTTTCCTCAAGCTTCATGTATAATTTTATTATTTTTATTTCTGTAACTTAGAGGAACACTTCTACTTCCTGCTTTATTAGCAAACAGGCATTTTGAACTTTGGATTTAACTTTCCACAGGAGATGACTTTGGGGTTCTTTTTCTATTAGCCAAGAAGATTAAGAAACATACATTACAACTTACTCATCTCTATGAAATGACAAACAACATTCATAAAACTACACTTGATAAATATAAAACGATGCCATGAGTCATGCCCAACCCTCCTCCCCACCCCCCTTCCGAAGCTCTACTATTTAAACTAGCTCCATCACTGCACAGGGAAGGTAAGCAGCATCCCCAGCAATCTCCAATCTTTCCTGCAGTTCCAGGGACAGCTTTAATTATTGAATGCTCTTGGCTTTTGCCTATGCAATTACTATCAGCTTCCTGCTGTAAATCAGCTGCTCTCCAGTTGGTCATCTCTTTTACTGGCCATTTACTCCATTTACTGACTCCCAAGGGTAAGGGATGAGTTCAGACTGTCCTGCTTATACCTTAAAGAACACAGCAATGAAAGCTTTCAGTCTTGCATACATCTAGGACAAAGAGGATGGTGGGGGGAAAACCCAACCCTGAGACAACCAGCTCAGACCAGCCTCTGAAAACAAGTCACATAAATCTTCCAGGACAGTTGTTCAAACTTGTGGAAGGTTTTCAAGGGGCTGGAAATAAAGTGCAGGTGGAACACTGTATAGATTATTTAAACTGAGAGACGTCTCTGCTCTCAGAAAAACGCTAATCTAGGAGTAGGAGAGGTGTCTTGGGTCCGATGCTAATGACAACCAAAGGTAATTTAGGATTGACTGTGTTAAAATGAGATGCTGAGCTTTTCTATTTCCCAAAGATCCTTCACTGATTTATTGCTGTTCTGGAGGGCACAACAGACACTGTATGCTTCTGTTAAACAGAGAAGACAACTTTGACTTGCTAGAAGCATATGAACATTGGCAACATTTTAACTATTTTTACATATATAAGCGAGAACTGGAAGTCTCCAGGATATGCTGACCTCTAAATCTATATTCCCCTCTCTGAAGTGGTCAAGAAGGAAAAAACAGCTGCAAAAGGCCAGTATTCACTTGGAAGAGAATTCCAAAGCATAAGTAGCTTATCTTCAAAATTAAAAAACCTGAACTAAGTACAAGTCGCATTGACCTCTCCTATTGTTGGTCAAATGATGAGGCATATCAAACAACACGCACCTCCCCAGTACCTAATCCAGCTTCCAACCAGGCCACAATACAGAAGAATCATCATTTGCACCGATGATTCATCTAACAAAACCAGCAGTCTTATCTTACTCAGTCATCACTCTGGCTTCAAAATGCATTTGATCCGCTGTCTTCCAGGAAGACTTGTTAAATCAGGGTAAGCCAACTATTCCCTTTTCC
The DNA here is from genome assembly GCA_013399095.1 of Psophia crepitans. NCBI lineage: Eukaryota > Metazoa > Chordata > Aves > Gruiformes > Psophiidae > Psophia > Psophia crepitans. The sequence continues at coordinate 89,120 of VWZZ01002583.1, forward strand.
AGTGCACCTCTGCAAGTCCAAACTATTCTATGATTCTAAGTCAAACGACTGTAATTTTATTCCATCTTATCTACTACTAAATGCTACAGCATTAATCCTGGGTGCTTTCAACCCCCACAGATAAGCAACATTTATTAAAATACACATTTTACAACAGAAACGCATCAAAGCATATATTTGATATACTTGCTTTCAGTACAGCTTGAGCTCAGTAAAACCTGCAACATCCCAAGACCCTTGGTATAATAATACACCAATGAGAAACAGTTGGCCCACACTGAAGTGAGAAACAACTGAGACAAGTTAACCACAATTAATGAACAGACACCACCGCCTCCCTGCCTGCTAACACTGACAGTTGAGGTTTTTCACAGCCTTTTGGGTCTGCATCCCAAGCCCAGGCACGCTGCTCGCCAGAAAGTCACAATCGTTCACCGATGACAACGACATCAAATCCAAGCACAAGCTCTTCATCTTTAGGCTACACTGCAGTAATGTTACCTTTGTCTAGGTAAAAATTTTCAGCATGCTTTAGGGGAAGATGAGTTCTAAGGAAAATTTTCTCAAGTTACCTGAATCCATCATCTGCTGGCCTATTTCAAATACTGATCTACAAGTTCCATGATGGAACAGGCCGGTAGTTCCTCAAAAACTTTCACAGGAATTTCTGTAAGTGATGTTTCATGCTCTTCATTTAACTACTTTCCTCCATTTTAAGGTATTTGCAATAATAGCCAAAGGCTTTGAGATACGATGAAATGAGGAAATGCACTGCACAGGACGCAAAATTCCTCTCTATCACTGATCTCTTAAGACAGCCAAAACAGAAAATCTCATCTATTAATGACTTTTGCCTAGCTAAAACAAGTATTTTAATTGTCCCTCTAAACGCACTGAGCTAACTCAAATCAAAGGAAGCATCCGGTGCCATAAGGCCATTATAAAAGACACACTTGAAATCTATTAATAGCTTATGAGTGGTGACTAGCTTAGAAAGCAATAAAGTAAAATAATAAAGTTAAAAAGACAGTGAAAGATTATGTTCAATAACACAAAGTTTTTACAACAGTCAGAAGTACAGTTTTCATCACTTCATATTGTATTACCTAGACTTAAAGTTACTCAAAACTAGATACAACTAGAAAGATGGGTACAATATCGGAAAACAAAATATAGTTACACAATTCACTATCTCATACAATAAAATAAAAATTAAAAAATTTATTTAATTTCAGTTACAGACTAGTTAAAATGCTTAATAGTGCAGGCTCAGAGTTGATTATTTACAATTATTTTTAATGTTATTTAAATTTTTGAAAAGGCCATAATAAGTGCTGTACGTAAAACTTCAAATATGAAAGATTAGGTCCTTGTTCTTGAAAATGCTTACATGCATCACTCTATGGAAGTTGCTCCATTCACAACAACTAAACTAAATTAAAAGTTAAGCAGGGAACAAGCACATTACTTTTTACTCATTATTAAAAAAAAAAAGAATGTTTCATTTCAATTACTAGTAACTTTGTCATATAGGCCAATCACTCCAAGAACTGATTCCACACGCTGCCAGCTATTTCACATTCAACCCAAATTTGTCTTCAAATATGAAAGGGCAAGAGTCTCAAAAGCATCCCAAAGACGTTGGAGCACAAGGAATATCTCCATTAAACTACAAATCCCAATAAAGTTTATTTGACTTGAAGGCCAACATAAAAAGGTGAGGCTTGTTAAAAAAGTGTTTGCCATTTTTGAGACAGCATTGCTGATTTTCATTCTGAATCCTGGGTAAAAAAGACTCACCAGCACAAACAAACATAGAACTTCTTCCTGTGAAGTATGCAAAAAAAAAATCAAAGGGCTAGATAGTTAGAAAATTAACAACTTGAAAATATCTTCTTCAGTTTTCACAGAGGACTCTTACATTGTTAAGGAAATAGCAGCATGTACATCAGAGTATTAAATTAATTTTGAAAGTATCACTTCAAAAAATTATCTGCCTCAGTAGCTCCAAAAAGTTGCGCTGAAAACACCGGCTAGAAGCCAAACAGAGGGAAACTTGAGATCACGTTGTGGTAGTAAAAGATTAACTTCTACATATAGACCCAAAGGCAAATTTCAAATTTAAACACAAGAATATCATACTCAGACTAATTCCATGAAACTGTACATATTTAAGACACTCTGAAGTCAGCTGTGAATAGCTGAATACCTGCGAACTGTGATTTCACACTACACATCTACCAGTAGCACAGGATATTACAGGCCATCTGAACACAAGTTTAAGGCAACATTTAACAATTTTGTCTACACCGCGCTCAGAACAAAGTAAATAAGCATATTTTTTAACACTCATAACCAGCTGTGGAGTCTAACAAGTAAATAACTGATTTTTCAGTATCAAATAATTAAAAGAACACTATCAGATGAATATTTGATTTGACCTATTTTAAAAATTTAAAAAGATTTACTGAAACCGAAGCACACAAAGCAAACCACCGATTATCAGACTTGATTTTATTGAACTAATTTAACAAATTCAGTGCAGAACAAAAAAAAAAAAGCAATGGTTCAGCTACATTAATACTTTGGGAAGGAAAAATTGTTGCCATTAAGACTTCACCTCACTGTTACTTTAATACTATGGGACTTCACCCTACAGACCCTGTTCAGTTCATTGCACAAGTCACTATGCAGGCCAAAATCCCTGCTACCGCTAGGACTAGGTGTCTCCTCCAGCATCTAGCTTACTTATCAATCACGTTAGTACTACACAAGGATTCACAGCAATTAGGACTCATTTCAGAGCTCTTCAGTAAATGCAAATTTAGTAAGAGTTCTTTAGGAAAAATAAGGTTTTGTCTGTCTCATATAAGCGAACCAATACTCATTTACAGAACACATGTCAGCTCCTGTTTACCATGGTGGGAGGAGAAAATTAAGCTCTCATCAAATGGCAAGGTTTTCATTAACACCCCCCCCCCCCTTTTTTCCAAATATTTGTTAAATTAAGAAAACAAAATCCCACTCTAGTATATTTAATGAAAGTCTCACCTGACACTGAGATAAAATACCTAATAATTTATGTTAGATTAAAGCTTACCTGCTATGATAGGTTTTGTAGCATAGCGACAGCACACTAACACTTCACGTGAAGCACATATTTCCCTATAACTTCTCACACAATTCATTTCCACCAGCCTTCCTCCTTGGAAGCAAGCCGTGGGCCCAAGGAAAGGTCCTCGCATCAGGTACAGCCCATGCCTGGTTGCTGACCTTCTTCCTTACCTCTCTTCTCGTTTGTGCAACGACACAAATACCAGTTTACTGCACAGCTGTTGCTCTGCACTGACACTGGTGTTTCTCAAAGCATAAATTACGATGCATATGGAGAACAACAATGCTCCACCTACAGAGTAATCCCAATACTACCAGGAAGTCATCAGGCTCCTGGCACTTTGCAGACTGACCTATACGCAGCAAGACGGAAATACTCCCGAAGAATCCTAAGGCCTGTGTATGTGCAACAACATGCCTGGAAATCCTGAAGTTACCATGAGTATGCAACAGACTGGTTTTCAACACACTGCACTGGAGTCTTCCCCCAAGAAGGGAACAAATGGACCTCCCTAAGAAATCCTGCTCCTCCATACAAAAATCAGGGCACCAGCACAAATTACGAAGACGGTATACATAAATTGCAGGACCTTCAGTGAACTTGATTTAAGGAGGAAAAAAAAGTTAACGCAAAGAAAAATCTAACCAAAGCCTGAAGGCTTGAATAAGCAGCAACAGGAACACTTCTGAACCAACAGCCTTTAAGCCCTGCTACCTAACTTCGCAGCACTACTGCCCATACAGGCACCGAGTCTACCAGTGACAGAACTTGCCAGATGAATTATTAGTACAGCCTAAGTTCCCATTTGTCATTATCAGCCTCCCTAAAGAGTTAACCAATACATTTAACAGCATCTTTTGAAGCGCTGTTTTAAGAGGGCTGCTCACTCTCACAACAAACCTGACACGTAACTGTTTTAGCGCTTAACAGAAGAAAGCTTAATGAAGTCACTTGTCTGAACAAGTTCAAACATATTTTCTTGGACATGTGATGTAAATGTGGTGGGGACCAAAGCACTTAAGGAGAGCATACACATCAAAATAACTACATATTAAAATAATGAATTTATCACCAGTCAGTGTAGAGAGATGGTTCCTGGGAGCGTTGACTCTCAACAATGAAAACACATTTGCAAAGCTTGGTAATTGCTGTCTAGTGTACATTTTCAATTTATAGCAATGACAATACCACCTTATATTCCCCACCAGAAGGATTTTTAAATCCAAAACACTTTTAGCTCTCTAAAGTTATTAAAGACATTATTGTTTAGAGGTGCCTGCAAACTCTTTTCCCCCCCTCAGGGGAGTGGGGAGGTAGAGAAGGTGATCTTTTCTCATCATCTTTTACATGAAAAGAAAATAAATCAGACTGAATTTAAGAGATGCTGCCTATCGTGCCAGCAGAACAAACAAACAAAGTTGATAAAACATTTGGATGTAACGGTTAGCTAGAATTAAAAGCTTTTTCCAAAGAAGAGAACAGTCGATAGAGGAACAGAGACAGCTTTGCTCTTGTTCCTTATGTGGCAGAATCATAACTGAAAAATTTTGCCTGGTTCATTCAGGTTTAAGCACTGTTTTTATACTTTCTTAAATAAACAAAGCAATGCAGTGCTCTAAAGTTTTAAGGACTTGCTTTCTCTCTTTTTAACTAACCCAAGAGATGTCCAGTCAAAAACTTCCCTCTTCCCCCCCTCCCCCATTTTTCTGATTTCACTCCTCCTGCCTGGAGTTTTCCCCACAGCTTTAAACTTGGGCAGTCTCTCAGACCTCTCCCTTCTAGCATAAGAAGTTACTACCGCACCTGAACAGATCAAAACCTGACTGACATACCCTTGTAACACTTCTGCGATGCAGAGAGCTGCTGCCACTGTGCAGTTTCAGTATGAGAACGGAGGGACAGAGAAGCAGCTTGTCCCAGGCCACACAGGAAGCTTTTGGCAACACGGAGAGCTGAACCTGTTTCCCAAGTCCCAGAGCAGCAACCTCACCATTGAACCACCTTTCTTCTACATAAAATACCTGAAACTATTCAGATTTTCAAGGCAAAGGCATATGTTCAAACCTGAAAACTGTTTAAACTGTTGAATGCCACAAATGTCTACCAGACCAGCAACTCCCTACTCGTGCAGATAACATCTGTTAAAAGTGGCTCATATAGTTCTGCACCAGAAAGCTTAATAAGTTCCTTCTCCAAGATTAAAGAAACACCTACACATTCTAGATGCTTCTGCAAGTCCCTGGAGGGAGAAAATGCTGCTTAGTGCTGAGACAATGAACCAAGCTTCCTTCCTCAACAGTAACAAAACCCTGCCGCTTTACCTAGCACTAACAGGAAAGTGTTGTTTATAAAGTTGAGCCATATACAAATACGTATCTAAAGTTTTCTCAAAATTAGACTACAGCATGTAACATGATGACCTCAGACATACAAATTTTCAAAGTCCTAATTTCAGAGATCAGTAGAACAGTAGAAAAGAATTTGAAAAAGCTCAGCCATATCTCCCATTCCAGTTCATTTCAGTCATTCTGCGCATTAGAGTGTAACTTTAAAACCTGAACTTGAACCATACTTGTTACCCTGACCTCTTCAGCAGGTGATTTTTTAGGAGCAGCTACATTATTTCTACATGTCAGATAAGAATTGATACTATATTTCTTATAATTTTATGAAGCATTGAGAGCAGCGCTTCTAGCCATGTCTTGCTGAATTTAGGCTCAAGAACAAAAGAATACATGTAATGACCGTTTTTCATTTGTTTCCTAATGACATTTACAGCACTTGTTCCGCTTTGTAAAAATGTTTTATGCTGAAGCCAGTTACCTAAATTCCTGTATTTTGGCACTGAAGTAAGTTACTATCCTGTATTTTCACGCAGGAATTGCACAAAGGTTTGTTTGGCTCCAAACCCCATTAAGCATTTTCTAAGAATGTTTCTATTGTTCATAATTATCAAGGAACAAAAAAACCCAACCACCATCTTGCAAGAAAGATACATGCTCTGGTATCACAAGCCATTGTTTAGACAAACAGTGACATACAGCTGGACACAAGACAGTGCACAACACAGCATGCAAGACAGCTTCTCACCTATGGCATGCACTCACCGCCCAACGCTGCTGGGTGTGCTGCATTCTGAAGGAAATATATTTGCTGTGATAGCTGTCAGCTTAAATAACCAGGAACATTTAGTTATAAAGACATCGATGGAATTCTAAATCTACTAAAATAGATTAAGAATTTTGCAGGCCTGGCAGTTTGGGCTATGTGCAACAGTACACTGGAGACCGTATTACAAGTAGAGATCTGTTCACATTTCAGAAGTGTCCCCAAGTTCTTTCTATGCTATTACAGTCAATAAAAACTGACTTTTGCACTTCCTCTCTTCTACACTAACACTCTGACATACAGTCAGCCTTTATTATTCCTGCTGATATAGCTTCCTTGTCTTCTGAAATAAGACCTAGAAAAACCAAGGCTTTTTCCTACATTCAGGTCCTTTCCTCAAATATGTACCTTCCTTATTCCCCACGTGTGTGTCTGTCTCCCCTCAGTTACTGCTCCTGAGGAAGGACAGGCATAGGGGGAGAAGAGGAGGAGGAAAAGCATTAAGATGATTCCTACTTTATTCATACACTGGCTCTTCTTTTGCCCATTCTCTAATTTATACGAGATCAGCTGCTCCTCTGAAACATTTAAACACTGTAATATACCTGTCTGTGACCTACTGTGCAACTTTTTTTTTCCACCCTTGAAATGCATAGCTATGCAATGGAACATAAAGCCAACTGCAGTTATAAAACATGGAAATAGCTTGAGAAAATAGCTTTCATCTTTACTATTTACTAACTCGAAATTAAATTTTCTACACTAACGAAATAAAATCGTAATGTTTAATAACTGCAAAGAGAACACAAGAGTGTCACAAATAGTTCTATTTTTTACGCAAAGCTGTCTCCAGCAGTCTAGTATTCAGTGATATCCAGGATACACAAAAAACCCCCATGTATTATCTCTTGCATTATCGCCTTCTGCAGCATCAGTGCTTTACTTATCCTCGAATTAAAAGGCTCTCCTCCAAATATCAACCAGACTAAGAATCTCCCTCTACTGTGAGAGGTTTCAGCCCACTTTTAACACTTACTCATGTGACAAACAGGAAATACTTCTACACTTCTTCGCTTTACATCCCTGACAGTTTTATGTATTGTTACTTGTGTGACCCTGTCAAGTAAAAATAACAACCAGGGTAGGAGAAAAGACTGCAGGGACCTAAAAGGCAAGTACACTGTTCTAAAACCACTGTTAAGACAGCACAATGCAGCAAGTGTCCGGTGAATTTATCCCATGTGGAGCCTCGTGAGAACAAGCGATGAAACTTGGAGAAGTCTTCCTATGCATAACGGGATATGAAGACCTTCTCAAGGACTACTGCATTTGCTTTAAAGTTGCACCTATAACTCAGCTGTGAAAAACTGATACATCATCATCCTTCATAACTGCTTTCAAATCAAAAGTATTTCAAAAAAATCCATGAAAGTGCAGCATAGTAAATTCATCAAGGCAGAACTCATCACAGAGCAACCAGCCAAAGGTGCCAAGCACAGCTCCATCTCTGTAAAGATCACATCATAATGAACATAGCCTAGGTATAAAAAGGAAGTGGAAAAAAACAAAACCAAAACCAACACTCTGGTGGATTCAATGGTGAGAAGCTATTCCTAGCACCTCGTAGGCCCAAACTGCATCATCAAATATGGCTCTGTTTTACAGTGTCACGTATGGGATTGGGTAATGGGAAGAGAACAGAAAATGTATCTTTACAGATATAGCCTCTTTTAGTAAAGCAATTTACCAGAAGGCAAGAAAAAAGCTGATGCCATCCAACTTTCTATATGCAGGGATGTCTAGTAGTCTCTTTAACAGTAGTATACTTTTCTAAGATGGTGACGCATGGAGAGATCTAGCTCTCAAGAATGTGGGGCGGGGGGAAAGGCAATTCTCCCTCTCAGCTTTACTCAGATAAGCAACACTATTTTGCTCTTGCCCCATTCATAAGGCTCAGCTTAACAAATTCATAACCATTTCCCCACTTGAAGACTTTTTCTTTTTGCTTGTTTATAACTAACACAGTAAAACAGATTAGTAAAAATTAAGACATTCATTTTAAAAAAAAGACCTCAAAACAGGAGCCTGTTCCCCAAAGAGAAACTGCTGTCCTCTTGATGTTACATTGCAAACATTTTATGCAATAATATAATGCCTTTTAGGAAGGTCGTGCTTTAGTCACACCTAAGGGAACCGCAGGATACATAGGTCTGCGTTAAGTTAGTAGCATGTCAAATGCCTATCTGGCATTCTACATATGCTAAAAACTGCAAATATGACAATATTAGTTACAGTTTAACACTCATTTATAGTCAGGTTATCCATTTAAAGACACTTTGCCTCAGTAAATAACCAGCCCAGGTTATTCCTGAGCTGGAACACAGCTCAGAGGCACAGGCTCGCACTGCTAGCACGGGCAACAGCTTTCCCCAACAGCCCTCCCCAGGGCCAGCGCCTTGGAAAGCTGAAGCTGAGTTAGCCCCTAGAGGCGAGCTGTCCCAGCCGCACTCAGCTCCCCCTGAAGCTGCAGCCCAAGGCTCCAGGTCCAAAGGGGAGGAGAAGCGAGAGGCCGCTCGGCAGCCGGGTGCCCCGGGAGCCCACACCCTGCCGGGCACCACCACCGCGGGGCTCTGCCCTGGTAAGATCGCTCCTTCCCACCGTGCTCAAAGACCCAAGCT
>VWZZ01002583.1:98498-147158 GCA_013399095.1 Psophia crepitans
CGCCGCAGCACCGCCCACCGGCCGGCCAGGCGCCGCGGGGCCTTCTGGGATATGTAGTGCGTCGGAAGAGGCGCCGGTGGGGCGCGGCCCTGTGGCGCAATGCCTGACGGGAGTTGTAGTTCCCCGGTGGCGGGGCCTGGTGCTGCCGGGGCCGCGGCTGCTGAGGCGGAGCTGGAGCTGGGCGTGTCGTCTGCGTGTGAGGCTTCTTATAGTCATTTTCTGCAGCTTTGTTTCCTGAACGTGCTGTGACTTTGGTTTTCATGTTAAATTTAGTGTAGAGGGCCCGCAGGAAAGGAATTAACCGCTTGGGTGAGCGGAGACTCCTCCCCCGCACGTCTCTCCTCACAGGCGGCCTGTGGGTTCGGGTGCTGCCTCAGAGCCTCTCGAAGCCATAAGGCACCTTGGTCCTAGTTTACAGCAGTGATATTTAACCAATTTTAATGGGAATTATCTCCTAAGAAAGCACTATATTTATACTAAAGTACTTTGCGTTTTCCAAAATAATGATAGAGATATTTTTTTTTCCTAGCCTAAATCAGTGGTATCTCTAAAAATAGAAATCATTTGAACTCAGCCGTTGCCTGTAAATACTTCTTTGTTTCAAGCTGGTATTTAACAACCATACTTCACAGTGAAACAAAAGCTGTAATCAGAGCACAACAATAAAGGCTGAAGTCAGGCGCAAACAATGCCGTACCATTCCCATGGCAACTTTTTCCTATCACGCTCTGGCTGGGTCACACACTCTGCAGCTGCACGAGCCAGAAGCTTTTCAATCTGGACTCCATTCATAATTATTCATACATTTTTAGGTCCCAAGTTGACATTTCTCGTGCTGATAGAACTATCATGACTGTGGCAGCTCATTAAACGGCTGCAGGATGTGGCCAGCCATTGCACTGCACGTGGAAGAGCCCTTTGCAAAACTGATACTGCCCTTTTTGCACTCAAAGGGCCGTGCAATCAAAAGCCATTTGATAACGCACATGCAGAAGGTGGCAGAATGAAAAGTCTGTCAGTCTACAGTCTGGTACGCCTTAGCTTTCAAATTCTCAGTGATAATATGACTCGTGACAGGAAAAAAAGAAGATGGTTGCATTAAAAAGGGAGGATATATTGTACGGGGATCAGGTAGCAAACCTCATATTGCAGTTTACTGTATTTCCCACCATGGAAGACTACTGCAGCCTTCCTTTGTAGATGGCCTAATTCTTCTATGGCTGCATTTTAGTGAGGAGAAAATCATGTATAAAAAGAGCTGTCTTTGCTTAAGTTGAGATACAAACGTTTAAAAATAGCCAAATTCTGTTAACTGCACTGTTCACGGAAGTATATTCATGAAATTTGCATGTGGGGAACCAAAAGATAAAGAGATCAGCCATTGCTCAGCGTGAGGTGGAAAAGCCAGCTGCCACCGACACCCATGCCTCTGTACCCAGTTCGTGGCTCTGCCCACCTCCTCTCCCTAGACACGCAGACCTCTGAATGCTTTTAAAATAGGCTTTTATCCTTGTAATGTTGAAGAGGAAATATCCTGTGGCTAGCTGGTATACTGAAATACATCAGTTTACAGCTGTGCGTAGGACACATGTACATTCATCTCTGTGCTTGCTATCAATTTGGTAACATCTGGTCAATACTAAAAAGCCTTGAAGTCAGTCACTGTAGGTCAGGTCCTTGAAGGCAGTATCATCATGATAACTTAAAGCAGCCTTCAGTCCTGCTCGGCATTTTCTTGTTTGTGCACGTTTCATTCAATGGGTACAACTATAAAGTACCTACTGGGAGTCTCTGTACTCACCTGCAAAACAAACACGGAATTTTAAAATAATAGCAGAGATTTAATTCAAGTGAGCTTTGCTTGAATCTCTGAGTTTAGTTTTTCCTCTCCTTGTTGAATTAGGACCACTGTTTATTCCTTCCTACCCCTCATGGCAAGGGAGTGAGGACATGTCTTTCGTAGCCCCTGAAAGCATTGTGCAGACAAACCAGACTGACTTTGCACAAGGCTAGTACAGACTCACAGTATTTAATACCTCCTTTAACTTTTTTCTGTTTCCACATAATGATTTTTAAAGATGAGAAGAAGGATCATAGAATCATAGAATGGTTTGGGTTGGAAGGGACCTTAAAAGATCATCTGGTTCCAGCCCCCTGCCATGGGCAGGGATGTCACCCACTAAATCAGGTTGGCCAAGGCCCCATCCAGCCTGGCCCCTGGATCCAGGGGCAGCCACAGCTTCTCTGGGCACCCTATGCCAGGGCCTCAGCACCCTCCCAGGGAAGAGTTTCCTCCTAATGTCTAATCTAAATCTCCCCTCTTTTAGTTCAAACCCATTCTCCCTTGTCCTATCATTATCTACCCAAGTAAAGAATCCCTCTGCATCCTTTTTATAAAGCACCTTTAAGTATTGAAAGGCTGCAACTGGGTCTCCCCAGAGCCTTCTCTTCTCCAGGCTGAACATCCCCAGGTCTCTCAGGATGAAGGCAAAGATTTCTATCCCCCATGAATTACACAGTCTAGGCGAGCCCGACAGGATACGCCTCCACGCTAAACCATTTAGGTATCAATCTTTGATGTCCAAAACCACCTTATGTATATAGAAACATAAATATAGTCATCTTGAACACCTCTGTTTAAAGCAAAACTTCCTTTCGGCAGGAGGCTGCTCATAGTTCTAGTGTTACGATGTACACAGGCTGCTTAAAGCTCAGCTGAGCTCACTGGCTTTGAGGCAATTCAGGATTTTCAGTGTTCCTTTCTGTCCGGTGTGCAAATGTAACAGCTGAAAGAAATTGCGGTGACAAACAGGTAAACTTCAGATCCGGAGGGATTAGGTCTCGTGGATATTTCTGCAATACAAAGAAGGTGTGCCAAGATTATGAAGGACAGAGTTTATTTTTTACCTATCATCTAATTTTTAGACATTTTCAAGAAGAAAGTCTGCACTGGCTTATGCACCAATGCAATGCCACTGACTTCAATTTAGAAATTGGCTTGGAGCCCTGTGTGTTCCAGCAGAATTATGAGACAGGCACTTATTTCCTCTCCAGTTGTCTCTATTCATAGTTTTCAAAGCTGGCAGGTATTCTCACAACAATCTTCATGCCTGGGAAAAAATATTGGCAGGCCTCTTTTGTACCGATCCTTTACTCAGGAACTGCTTGTGGTTCTCATCATTTAAACTGGTAAGAGAGTTTGGACATCAATTCCTACTGGGATTCCAGTTACTCAGAATACAGTCTATAATAAATAACATTCACTGGGTGACCTGCAGCAATACGCACCTTTAAGGACAAGTATTTATTTCACGAGGTGTAGAAACTCCCGGCAGAACATATGTGTGTAACAATAATACCAAAAGGAGTAATATGTATCTCTGTATACATGTGTGTACCCATATACAGATGTAAATATGCATATATACCCTGAATATATAAATACACATCTTACATGTCTTGACAACAAAGTAGAAATATTAAACAATTCCAAAATATCCCAGTTCTTAACTTTTCTAGTGGTATTTTCATGAGGGATAATTTTATTCAGCAGAGGAAGTTCAGCAACTTTATACCCACACAGAAATAAAGAACTATGAACAAAACCTCACTTCATTGCTCTAAAGAAATTAATTCTGCCTTAGACAAAACGGTTTTGTTAAAACTAACAGTTATGTTACAGTGGAAAACAGGAAAAAGCCTGGCCAGCGAGTTGCTAAGTGTAGAGCAAAATGCTCTCACTATATTCTTTTTTTATGGGTTCAATATTGCAAATTCCATCCACATGCGGTATGCCTCCTGTGCGCTATTTTAAGAGGGGTGTTGCTGAACTTAACGGGACGCCTTTTCTTAGAGGCTGTGATCAGGAGAGGTCATTCCTCTGCTGACACCTTCAGTGTTGGCAATCAAGGAAAGCTTGTCCATCGTTAAACTTTATCCCAGAGGATGAGGATCTGAGTTTTCGGACATGGGAAGTGACACGGGATTGATGAGGTAATATTTTACTGTAATGTAGAGACAGACAGAAGTTCTCCAAGGTTCCTGTCAGTACGACCTGGGGAGGAACCCCACTTCATACCTCAGGGTTGCTGATCGCCGTGACTTCAAACACATGAGCACGATGGACTCTAAGAAGCAAGGTTGTCTTTCTCCACCTTGGGAGTACACCCTTGTTCGCCTCCAGTTATAGCCAGTTTCTGAAGCTTGAGAAGGTGACCATGCTGATCCCCGAGCTATCACTAGCGAACGGGTAATGAAGGAAAAACGTCCCCTGGATGGTGGCAGGCAATTAGCTAAAGCACCCAAGGAGGAGGTTTCCCTACAATCATTGCCTTACAGCTAGACTGCGTGTGATGGGCACCTGGAGGGCAACGCAGCCGAGCCTCATCCCTCCACGCCTTCGGGGAGGAGGAAAGAAGCAGAAGCATTGAAATCCCTGCGTGCATGAGCAGAGAGTTTAATTCAGAAGCTGCTTTAAAGCATATTGACGATATGCATTTCAAAGTCTCTAAGTCAGAGCCAAAACTTCATCTCCTCTGCTGAAATTATGTTGACAGAGCTTGGAAATTTAATCTCACATGGAAGTTGAATTCATTCAGCTTCAGCTTCCAGTAGCTGGATCTTGTTATTAATTTGATACTGAGGTGGAAAAGCACCCTGATGTAACTGCTGTGTATAAGTACTGGTACACAGTGATGAAGTAATTGCTCAGCCTTTTAAGTACTCTGTTTCCCTGAAAGTCAGATTTAAACACATTGGGCTCATTAGCACTGGAGTTGAGTATGTTGCAGCTTTTTCCTCATTCCTGTGTGCATAGCATTATACTAAAACCCATACAGTATAACTGGTTTTGTGTGAAATGATGCGTTTTTACTTTTCTTCCATCATTTTTAGATACGAAGTTTATTACTCAAAAGCAAAAAGCCCTCCCCCCCACCTTGTTCTATTTTACCCCAAAGCCATTCCGCATTTAAAAAAAAAAAGTGAATTTTCTTTAAAATATAGTGCCTCTGCAATAAAAAGTTTGAAATGTTTTCTTCAGCTGGAGACTATCTCTTTTATTCCAAAGCTTAAAAGACAAGAGCTTAATCTTCTTCAGAAAAGGGCGTATTCAGCACTGAAACACATATGCAAACCGCCCGGAGGGCTCTCAGCTTGCGTGGTTGTTGCAGTCACTTACTCAGCCCAGGATGGTGCTTTGCTTCTGTCTGCCATTGGGCTCAGCAGCGGCATTCCCAGAGAAAGGCAGCACACAGTGGTAGAAGGTCTGGACACATGAGTTGGCTCTCTGGCAGCGTCACAGATGGGATGCTGTGCCTTCAGCATGCACCCTTCGCCAGATGCTGGTCAGCAATATACGCCTCCTCTTGTGAAGGGTTTGAGGTCTACATATGAAAGTGTGCAACAACATAAACATGAGTTATTCCTAGAACAAGCGATGCGCTATTGGAGCACACAGAATATGAGACGGGGGCAATGAGATCCACTTTTATTAATTTAATTTTTCACTGTGCACTATATCACAGAGATAATTTACATTTGTATTAGATAGTATCGCGTGGAGCAAAACAGATGGTTGAAGCTGCTCTCATTTGTACTTTTACCTGGAGCCATAACATTATTCTTCACCGTAACAGCTCAGAGTCTCAGAGTACGAGTCTAAGTTGCAGTCCACAATGGGTGGAAGTAAGAAAGTTCTCGTTCAGTTATAGCAAGTTCACAAAGTGCGTTGCAACGCGCTGCCCTCGGCACACCCTTCTCACCTCGCTGTGGCTAATATTTCCCATGCTGGGGAATCCCTTAATGATGGCACTCTGGGTTTCTCCATCCAGCCGTGCCAGGCAGCAGGTTGAGGTGGTGTGCCAGGTGGTGAGAGTCCCACTTGGTGCCACCAGCCCTCAACCCCTCTCATCGGTACCCACGGACGCAGTTATGACATTGTCTATAAAATCCCCTGCTGCCAGCAGTACCTATCCAGAAGCCACCCTGAACTGATAACTGCTGATGGGGGAGAGACCCAGAGCCAGAGGTGGGGAACGGGGAGATAGCTGCCCCTGTTCCAGAGGCACACCGAGTACCCCCCATGGGGTACAGAGGCACTCGGGGCCTCAAGGATGCTTTAGGAGATAACAGTTTTTCTGTGGAGCCCTTTTTCTAAGCCCTCTTACTATCAAGGAGTACACCCAGGGCTGAAAATGAATGAAATTGAACTGTTGCTGAAAATTATTTAGCTGACAGTGCGCCCAGCACCACTCCAGATACCGCTCTAGCTTGTCTGGCTTTTCAGCATTTCCTTTCTTTCCACAGATTTTCCACTCTTGCTAAAACCAGCTCCACAGGTTGTGGCAATAGCTTCGAGGGGTTGTGTAAACAGCAGCATTGCCAGGTCATCTGCGCCTCTGCTCAGCCGGTGGCAACGCTGGCGTCTCTGCTCCCTGCAATCTGTCATCCTGAAGTAGAGAGATGTTGACAACCGTTTTCATGCCAAATGCTACCTTTGCCGTTGAGTTACCGTGCTTATCCAGCCATAATTTATCTAAGTTAGCCAGGTGGCTTTATATTTCAAAGGTAGAGAGCCTCTTTCCATGGCAAGTGGATTGGATTTTTGTTTTCCCTGGTATCTGGAAAGGCAGCGCTTCCAGAAGGTGTATTGGGCTGCTTCGTGACATTTTAGGATTTTTTATTATTATTCTGTAGGCAGCAGGGCTATGAACCACTTCGATCTTTTTTTTTTTTACGACTGAATGCAATTCTGATATTAATGATGAAAAGATGACTGGTTCTGTCAGTCCTGTTTTGTCTTGGGGAAAAGAAAACAGAAATGA
Organism: Psophia crepitans; assembly: GCA_013399095.1. Classification (NCBI taxonomy): domain Eukaryota; kingdom Metazoa; phylum Chordata; class Aves; order Gruiformes; family Psophiidae; genus Psophia; species Psophia crepitans. The sequence continues at coordinate 105,323 of VWZZ01002583.1, forward strand.
CTTATCCTTTGCATCATTTGGTAGGCCCATTGCACCTTGGAAATATTTAAAAGCAACTAATGGTAGAGGCCATGTGTCTGACTGGGAATGATCTCATGACTATGAAAATACCTCTGTAGATATTAAATAATGTCTTATGAACCACTAAAACAGGGATGAATTGAGATTAGAAAGGAGTAAGGTAGCGCTGATGCAGGGGAAAAAAGATAAAATAAATATTTGATGGCAATTAAGATGCGTATCTTTCTTTTTACAGAGATTGAGTTATAGTTTTGTTAAAAGCATCTTTCAGTTTTGTTAAAAGCAATAAGAACCCAACAGAAGTGTCTTATGGTCCTGTTTCGAATTAATTATTAAGCAGCAAGAGTGATCAAAATCATTAAATAAATTGGGCTCCCTCCATTAAAAGCGTAGCAGCGTGGTTCACCGTGGCAGACCATGGCCAGATCTGCCATTCCTCAGGCAAAAAAGGGTGGGCAAACAGAGCAGCTGTTTTTTGTGGGACATGCTGGGAGAGAGCAGAGGTGAACCCATGCTGGGGGGCAGCCCGCGCGGCGCTGGGCACAAACCTGCCCCTCAGGGCACAGCCCCGCGGAGGTGCCTTACGTGGTCATAGTGACGGCACGCTTATCCACCAGCCTCCGAGTCCGTAAATTGTTTTACAGTTTGAGGCTAGTGGATAAAAAAGTGCCCCGTTTGCTTAACAGCAACCGGTTCCCTTCTTTGGAGTTATACTGTCGCTTATTGCTTTTGCGCCTCTTTCGTTTGAGAAATCACTTCTGGAGACTGGAGAATTGCGATGCTGCTTCTCCTGGGTGAGGGCTGGGAGCGCGGTACAGAGGTTGCTCTGTGGTCTGCAGGAGCGGCGGTACTCACAGTGGTGGGCACCAGCCTGGGCCTGGGAAGCATCCTCCTCCTTTGAGGTTAGGGAGCCGTCTAAGCGCCAACCACCCCTGGGTCCTCTGCCCTAAATTCAAGTTGTTTAAATGAAGAGACTCTTGTGAATGCCATAAAACTGCAGTTTACTGAGAAATCAAGGACCAGCGGGCTGTGATAGGAAGCCAATTTAGTCCACAAAATGCCAGAGCCGCGATAAGGAAGAACAAAGGATAAAAGGGAAAAAGGCAGAAATCATGGCTAACAATTATATGACTAACCAACGCACTCCTCTGCAACGATTAAACATTAAACTCCCACGAGCTAAGTAAACAACAAAAAACCCGCCCTCTGAATTCCCCCAAGGCTTTGTCTTCGTAGCAAGGTCTGAACTTGAGGGATGAGCGCAGCCGTGTCCTCCGCCAAGCTCCCCTCCACCCTGGAGGTGCTGTCTGTAATGGGGGTGTCGGGAATGGGGGTGTCTGTCTGTAACGGGGTGTCTCTGGCTGGGCTGGCCTCAGCTTGGGGTGCTGAGCACACTGTGTGTATAGCTCCCATACCATGCCCATAGATGGAGCAGGGTGTCAGAGGCTCTGTCCCTCTGCAGAGCAAGGGGTTCCACCTCATACTCAACCACCACTTTATCAAAGAAAGGAGCGTAGCAGCCGGCTTCCCACGCAGCTCCTGTCCCGGATCCAGCTCCCATACCCTCCGAAACCCAGCTTCCCTCGGGAATGCAGCGCGAGCACGCACAGGCATGCCGTAGCGAGCAGCACACAAACAAATCTTCCTTTCCAGGGTCCTACAATGTGCTTGCTTAACAAAAAGCTTGGCTTTCCACCTCCGCTTTGGTCTGCCGCCTGTGTTTGTGGCGCACGCTGTAAATGGGGACAGCGTAAGTTGCTGAGGTTGCGATACAGCTTTTCCCTGTGGACAGCAGTGAGTCACTGCAAGGAGGGGAGGAATCACCAGCAGGGAAGGCTCCGATGCCACCGGCCATCAGTCTCGATATCCCAGAGGTAGATGTCTGGGAGTGGCTGGAGAAAGGGGATTGAAAGTTCTCAGTTGCTGGCAATGAGGAATTTCCCACTGGAGCATCTCCACTGCTGTCTGAGCAGCGGTGCAGCGGTCAGGTGCCCTTGAAGGTCTGGCACCACCATGAGACTCAGTGAAAGAGCTGTGATACAATTCCCAGTCATCACTTCTAGGTGTGTAGAGCAGGTAGACAGAGATGCCCTGGCTTCACGCTTGCTCACAAATACACCAGCTTCGTTAAATGGCCACAATAAATCCAGATGCACAACAGGTCGGATGTGCAAAAAGGATTTTGTTTACCAAATTTGAAAATGCCCCACCCCTGAAGCTCGCCTCTAAATGCCATCACTTGGAAGGGAACGAGGCATCCGAAACCAAAATTAGAAGTTTGTTATCATAAATGTTTATTTCTTCAGTGCTGTGGCACTTGCAGTCTACACCTGGCTGATACAAATGGGGCTGTAGCGTAATGGCACTGTTCCTCAGTGGAACTAAAGGTAAGGCTGGGCAATTGAAACCGGTCCCGTTAGCGTGTCGAATAAGTTAATTCGGCCACATTGAAGGCTAGCTTAAAATACCTATTTTTTAATGTTTGCAATAGGTTATGGGCCTGTTTGTAGCTGGGGAATATGATTCGGTGAATGACAAGTGACATATTAAGGTCAACTGCTTGAACGGATGTGTGCAAATAACAGTGGTGGATTAAGGACTGAGTTTTAAGGAGTAGAAATATAGAGCTCTACGGGAGTTAGAGAGCTGAAGAAGGGAAAAGTAAATGGAAAAGGTAAAATAGGAGAGAAAAGGAAGAGAACAGGGAGAAGTTAAAAAAAAAAAAAAAAGGAAATTATGGAGCAGACATAAAACCAGAGGAGATTACCAGGAAGAAAACAAAACCAAATGGAGACTGCATCATCCCCTTTCAGGTGGTGACACTGAAATAAAAAAAACTTATTGGAACCTAAAGCGGTCACTTCAGTTCAGCTCCCCTGGAGAACCTCGTAAAACCAGCACGACATACCCAAAGATACGGAAAACAGTGAGTACCGCTGCTGTGTAATCTGTTTTCTTTCATTTCATGGAGGTCATGACTTTGATATTTTTCCACCAGACTGGCCCGCTTTGAGTGTTGGGCTGTTTGTTTACAAATAGAGAAATGTCTCCGACATCTGTCTGCATTCTCCTAGCAGCTACCTCATGGTTCTTGCAATTTCCCACCCTTGCCCACGGACCTTTCTTGGAAGGTTAATTTAGTTTGTGTTCTTTAAAACATCCTTTAGCTGAACTCACTTAACACAACATGACAAAATTGCAAAGGATGAAAACTGTCTTAGCCTGTATGTAATGCTTTGCTAATTTTAACACACAGGTTGAGTGGTAGGAACTGTTGGGGATGATGAAGAGCCATGAAGAGATGACATAGTTGGATATTTCTGGAAACATCTAGATTTCTAGAAATACAGATGAAGTAGTAACAAGATCAGAGTGCAGCTGTGCAGAGAAGAGGCAACTCATTTTTCACCTCCATCGTCTGGCCAAGGTTAGTCCAACACCAGTTGGAGAAGCGATGTGGTCGCTTAACTTTGCAGCAGCCAGAGCAGAAACCTGTGAAATGGCCACAAGCCGGGACTGGGGCTGGGTGTTAATGAGTCCCTTGGGCCCTGGGAGCAGCTCCTGGCTCATCCCTGTGTGCATCCCACAGTGGGTTTGACCTGCAGCTCACCTCCTGGGGCAGCTCTTGGGGTTACCTGATGCCACTGCAGGAAACAAAATTTGGGAAATACACAGAAACCACAAGGTCAAAGCCTCGAGCGGAAATTTTGAGAAGAAACAAGCTGTTCTCTGCACAGCCAAATAATAACCTTATGGATTAGTGCCTGACCCTTATCCCCACGCTGCGAGGCTCCCAGCTCCTTCCCATGTCCTCCTGGACGTCCCCTAGGGTGGGACGGGGCTGTGGGCAGCTGCCCAGCGGGCAGGACTGCAGCCAAGGACTACGTGTCCTCTCCGCCAGCACCCCAACGCACGTCTCTCCGCCCTGCCCCCTGTCAATTTTTATCATATGGGCAGGGATGTCGTTATCTTTGGGATTTGTTAGGCTCTTGCAAATCTGATTTTAATTAGCCAACGGGCTCCGAGTTCTGAAAAAAATGTATTTTAGTCTTAATTCTGCTTTAAAATTGGCTTCTGTGTAAGAACACATGAAGTGTGACGTGTGTAAGCTTGGGAGCTTACTACCTATCCAATTTATCTGCTAACGTCTGTCCCTAAATGTTTTACATTTCCTACAATATGTCAATGTTACAATCGTACAACTCATTGAGCAGGAGTTTTGTTGAACTGTCTCTAGGAACAGTTCACACTTAAATACTCAGCCAATTGTTAACTGCTAAAGCTTGTACAGAAACTGTTGCCTTATGTTTCTTTACAAAAATCGTGATTTAGTGGAAGCATACTGCTTTTTTTTATTTTAAGAAGCAAAAAATAAACTTTATGCTGTAGAGATGTGCACACGGTCTTTGGCAAACTGTTTTTCTGACCCCAGAATTACTATGAAACGTATTTTAAATACTGAGAATCTTGAGAGTAAATATATTTACAGGAATGGAAGCCTGGCCAGAATGATAAATGAATCAGGCTTAATCAGAAATAAACAGTGACTTATTCATAGCTGTTTCAAAAAGGCAAGAATTTTGCAGATGTTGTTAGGTCAAGTTATATAAAAAGACAGTTTATAACAAGCAGAATGTGTGTGCTAAAGTGAAGGGAAGTCTTCACAGACATGTTTTTCCCATAGCTACGTGACTTTACTCCCCAGTGGCGTGGCTTTGTTTTGATCCGTGCTCCATTTCATCTCTGACCATTGCACCATCCCTTGGTGGTGGGATTGCTGGAGAGCACATTGAGAACTTGGCGAGATGCGGGAAGCTGAAGTTTAGGTTTAAATCCCATAAGACATCCCAATCCATATTCATGGGAGGGATGCCCGGTGCTGAGCAAATCCTGCCCAGGAACCCGCGCGATGGCTGGCACGGGGGCGACTGCTGCACCGCCCAGGTTTTAGGTAAGGTCAAACATTACTTTGACCCCCCACAGGGCCCCTCCCTGTGCGTGGGAAATGCTTGCTCAGAAGGCAGCTCCAGCTCCCACAGGCAAAGCTTTGCCTGTCTGGAAATGCAATTTCAAGACCCCTGTGCCTGGAGTCCAGCAGGAGTACAGAGCTCGTCTAGTGGTGGAGCCCATTTTTCTCCCACCTCAAGTGATGGGGGAGTCAGGCAAAAGGCTGCAGTTTGACCAGCAGTGGGGCTGGGGCAGAGCCAAGACAAGCTTTTAAAATACTAAAAAGAATCAGCCAACCCTGATTTTCATTTGAAAACCCTGATTATAGAGTGTCTACACCGAAGCCTAGAACGCCAGAACCCCCTCACTGGCTTGGAGCCCAATGTACGCTCCATTAAACCACATTTAATTTATTCTAAATAAATAATTGGCATCCTTTGTGGCACTGTAGAATATCTCAGGTAGTGTCTCTGCTGTTATTGAAGTAGAAGAGGGGAAAGAGATTGATAGCCGGCGTTTTGCGCACTGAAAGGCAGAATTAATCATAAGCCAGGTACAGGCACTGCTGCATCAGTTCTGGCCTGAACCTGCCTCTGTCTATCAGCGTTGCACAATATTTCAACTGTAACACAGAAATTTTGGAATAGTCTCATCCTGGAAAGAACAATTTATATCCAAGGTGGGGATCTAACAGCATTAAACGAGATCCCTTGCTCTGAAACAGGCTGTATTTTGCCCACTCCGGAGGCACTGGGGTTGCATGGGTGGCTGCAGAAGGCGGCAGACCTACAAGGACCAGAGGCTGCCAAGAGTCGTGCACTAAGAGTGTGGAAGTGGGTTGGAGGAAGGGACCTAGGCAGGAGGGTCAGAGAGGGCGCAGAACAGCGTGTAAACTTGTAAGGATTTACAAGAACAGTTGCACAAGCCATCTAGATTAGGCTCATTCACGTTTTTTGTAAAGTTAGAACCCACTTGGAAAACATTATTTAATCAAAAAGAAATTGGAAAACATTATTTAATCAAAGAGAAATTAGAAAACCTGTGTGGAACTATGGGAAAGCTGAGACGCGAACACCCCCAAACTTTCTCTTCCTATAATCTAGAGCCAGGTTTTGTAATCCGAGCGTGTGCCTTAATACAGAGGAAATTGCCGATTTTCAGCAAGAACCTGTGCGTAATGGAAACAGGCTGTTGATCGAATTTACCCTCCAAATGAGTGTGACACGAGGAGAGGCTGCTGTTGCTTGTTTTCACTCTGTGACAAACGTGATTCGTCGTCTAAACGGATTGCTCCTTCTTCACCAACCCCATCAGGTGCTAAAATCAGTTCTTCAAGTGAGGGAACACCGGGACTGACTGACACGAGGAGGCGGAAGAAGGCGAGCATGATGGCGTGGCTCGGCACGGGTGGTGGCCACGCTTCAGCACCTACCCCCAAACCCAAACCAGGATCCCTACTGGAGGACTTGATCTAATGCATTAGTAATTTAAAATTTTAAGATGACTTCTGGCCAAGTATGTGGTTTGTCAAAATAGCTGCCGTCTCATTGCTTTGAACTTTTAGCAAAAAGACAGTTTCTGTTTAAATGGGGAAGGGGTAGGTCTCGGCACTTTGTTTTCCTGCTGTGAAGCAGACAGGGTGTAATCTGTACCTGAAATCTGAGTTTTGCAGACAAGGTGAAAAGAAACACATTTAACTTCTGAGTAACCATTCAAAAGTCCGGACACAGATGCACACAAAGGAACCACAGATCATGTCTCTTAAATAATTTTTTTGCAAAAGCTACTCAAGCGATTCACAGGTCTTCACAGGAACTTGGTATTTTGCTGGGAAGCATAATTTTTTCTAATACTGTTAATTTTAATAAGCCCTTTCTTGTCTGGTGGTTAGACCACAGGTCTACAAGTCGTAACACAGGGGTACCGTTCCTGCTCTTCGTTAGCTTTGTGTCTCACCTCAACACTTACATCGTTATATTTCTCTGAACCTTCAGCTCTAAAACTATAAAATATTTGCCCATCTCTTTTGCTCAACTGAAATAACATTTGCAGAGCACTTTGCGTTGTCAGAGGAGAGACATTATTTATTAGTGTAATTTCTGATTTCGGTTACGCCCACGCAACCTGCTTGTTCATGTGGAACAGCGTCATTTCTCTGACTTCCTTTCTGTGCAAAGGCTTGGTGTTATCTGCGTTAGGAAGTATGATTAAGGAAAGGAGCATGCGTCTTTTTAAAGTTTTTTTACAGACATCTACTTAGCATGTGCTTTTCCTTTCACAGAGGTAATTTTACTTTTTTCTAAGCTGAGACCCTTGGTTCAGTGAGTTACGTTCCTGAGATCAACAATCAGTATTTTGCACAAGGGCTTGAGTCCGCGCGCCACCAACGTTTTCTTTGAGGTGCTAAGCATCTCCTTTTGACACCAGCTTCAGTAAAAAGTAAGGGAACTCAAATACTCCAGAGATGAACCTTGGGAGGAGCGAGTCCTGTGGAGGCTCGGGCATCCCTTGTAGAAAGCTCGCGGGTTGATGCACAAAGTATTTTATTTACAGAATCTCTGCTTATCAACCCTCTAGCTAATTGTGACCCTTGAAACACTCTGCAGCTTCTAGCAAGAGCCAAGTTAGTTAACGGTCATATGGAGACGTGAGGATCAATGGGCAAAGGCCGAAGAAGTAAGTCTAGCAAGAAAACCATGCGGTGTGTTGAATCAGCTCTTTAAACAAACTGCTGGATGTCGACGTTGTGTTTTGAAGTCCTACGTGCTGACAGGTCCTTGAATATGCCTGCTAATGGCAAAGGCACCGTATTTGTCATCAGCCGAACCATAATCGGAGACGGCATTTTTGTCACTGACTCAATAGGTGTTGCAACATGCCTGATGTTTCTCTGGTACTCCGTGTCTGCCACCACATTTTACAAGTCATGGCCTATGCTTTTTTTTTTTTTCTTCCAGTTTTCATATATTGTATCAGACTCCAAGCTGTTTTACATGCAGTAAGCATTTACTTGCCACAAATACCACATGAGTATTTAGACATAGCACAAACTGCGGCAGAGTTCATCCTCTTCCAAACCCCTTTTGCAAGAGAATCGTGTCGCTCCGGATTTTGGGTGAACTGATCAGTACTGGTCTGCGCGTCTGACTCGCTGAAGAGGCAATGAATAAAATTCAGGCAAAAATCTGTAATGCGTGTGGGAGAACTAACTGCCAAATATTGTTTGTGTCAACTGGTAACTGCATTTTAGGTTGGGAGACTGTAGCCCCAGGTTACGTGCAGCTTTTTTCAGATATAAACAGAGATAAAGTTCTCCAAGGTGTTTTCAGCAGGAGTAAAAGTACTGAATCCCATGCTGAGGCTTGCACCATGCGTCTGATTTCCCTACCGGCTTTGCTGTTCGTTCAAATTCACGGGATGCTGTGGAGTTTTCACCCAGGATCATGGGGCTTTGAAAAATAGCTACGTGCAAGTTACAGAAGAAAGTGTTTCTGTGAAAAGTAAAGAGATTCCCTGGTAGGGATGGCCACCCCTGGCAGCAACACTGGGCAACACCTTGGAGAGGACCAGGCAAACGCTTTCTCTGCTGTCACAAATGAGAGATGCACGTTCCAAACCTTGATACCTCTCCGGTGCTTCCAGTGCTCATACCACACCCAGACTTGGCCCTGCAAATGCAAAGTATTAAATTAATATACATTAAGGAGGAAGATCGGTTTTGGTTCAGAACGTATCTCCTCCACACTGCTTTGGCGCTCAGCTCTGAAGGCACCTTCTGAACTACTCCTGTGCTAGCCCAGCCCCGTAAGTACGACGTTTCTCTCGGTGAGGGTTGAGACTGAGCTTGGTAAGTACCAGCAGGGCTGGAAACCCCCGAGCAGCAGCAGCAGCAGCACGCTGGCAGCACAGCCTGTGTGCTGCAAACCCCACCCCCCCGTATTCACCACCATCAAATATTATTAATTGGCCCACAGTTTGCTCAGACAGGAAATTGTTACTGACCACTTTAATTTTACTAAACAAATGAAACCACCCCATTACTCATTCAAATCTAACAAACCGCAGAACACAGAGGAGGAAGTGAGCGCTTTAAAATGGCTTGGAGAAAAGTTCAGACTTTGTTTTGCCATTTAATTAAAGCCAGGGCCTTTACAGGAAAGAGGATAATTAAATGGCAACAACATGTGTACTATGATAATCTTCTCCATCGGCATCTCAACATGCAACTTGCTACCGAAGGCAGACGGGCTTTTCGTGATGCTCTTTACATTCCCAGAGCATTACCTGCTCCTCAGGAGGAAAAGAATTAGAAAATACGTTGATTACCAGGATGGATCTCTTCTGCCATGCCCTGTTGGGTGATACGGGTCTTCGTTAAAAAGCGGACGATGAAATAAATTTCCTGACCCTTCATGTCTGCAGATGTTCAGAAAGTGACTTCCTGGCCCATCTTGGCCCTGCAAAGCACCCGACAGCCCGCTGGTTCATCAATGCCTTGGCATTTCCTCATCATCGAGGGTTCAAAATATCAACCAAATATCATTGCAGGTTTCATATTTGCAGTTCTAGCACTAGTTCAATACGTGATATAATTTGTATACATATGTAAATATTGTCTTTGCAGTTCAGAAAAAGCATGAACGTACTTGCACCACGGAGAGCGATTGCCGTAATTGTTTGCCTTTCTTCTCAACATCAAATTACTGCTTTAAATGAAGGTAATTTCACAAACAGGCAGGAACGCCTTTTTCGCTATGGGGATTCTTACTCCAGCCTAAAAGCTGTATGGTGAAGCTTCACGTTTAACTGCTTCCACCTGAAAGAAGAGTTCATAAATGGGAATTATTCCTTTGTGGTGATTTGGCTCCTAAAAGATGATTAAGGAAGAACAACACTGGTACCAGATAATCTCAATACTTAGGGCGAATATCACAAAGCAGCTAACGCGCAGCATGTTTTTGTAGCACTGTGAAGGCCGTGAAGGCTTTTTCAAGTATATACAGGTTTTTTCCTGTCTGTACAACGTGTGCTCTTTGGGACTGTTGGCATTTGGCTCCTTCGTGCTCAGGGGGATGGAGAGTGTTTGCTGGAAGGTCCTTGCCAACTTGGAGCTGGAGGCACTTGATCTATTGCAGTCTCAATCCGACGCAGACAGGAGGAAAGTCAATAGGAAAGTGTATTAATTTGATTGCGTATTAAAAAAGCCTGCATACTTAGTAAAATCCCCTCTCAGTCAGCACCAGAATGAACTAGTGTCTGACAAGATAAATAATGTTTGTTACTGTGCATCAGTCCCATGCATGGACCGTGTTGCCCGCACGGTGCTGGCTCCACGCACATGGCTTCCCCAATCACAGATGCGCTGCCAAACGAGATGCGATCTGCCCTACTTGCCATTCTTCAAAATATTCTCCCTACCACTTCAGCTAGTCTTACTTAATTTGTTTTGGTATTTGGGAGGCATTACAGATTTGACATCCTAGAAAACAGCTGTCATTTTTACAGGAAAAAAGTACGTGATTCATAATTTTCCAGAAATATGCACATTCAATATGTAACGTACTGGAACCTTCCAAAAACCACAGTAAATCTTGAAACTTGTGCCATATTGTTTCTGTTTCTCAGCTTTATGTACCTGCTCAAACACTGCACCAAATCTCACAACTCGCAAGGAAAAATCTTTGTGGTCTCTCGTGCCGTCACCGTTCTCCAGCTGGAGGGAAAGTAGCTGCACCTTACAAAGAAAATGATTCAAAATACTGCCATTTTGTGATGGCATTTTCCAGTGACAGAGAGGACTGTGGAAGATCCAAGGAGATGGAGTATCGGAAGCTGTAGGACAGACCGTTTTGCTAAGCCAGAACATGCAAAATAAATTCATAATGCAATTCTGATTCAGTGTTTAATTTCAGTAATCACTTTCTGCTCTTTTTTTTTCTTTCTTTCTTTTTTTTTTTCTTTCCTTTTTAAAAGAAGCATCCTCAGCTTGCCTCATCAGGAACCACGGGGTAAAACACTGTGATGAAACCAGACTGCCATGACAAGGGTCTTGACGGAGGTTGGCAAGAAATGCGGTGCCAAGGTGTCATGGCTAAGATGACCCTCAGCTCCATCTTCCTTCTTATCATTTTGAGAAGTGAACTTGCACAGGTTGTACAGAGTGCAAAAAACTCATAGATACTTGAAAAAAATATTAATAATTAAATACAGCGAGCATTTCATTAGATGCCAGTGAACACACTCAGTCTCAGAAGGAATAGCGAGATGTTTTGAATAATGCACTGCCCAGAAATCTCCAGACAGTAAAAAAATTATTTATGAAGGGCATGTAAGGATAACAGTAGTCTATCCACTAAGCTAAAAATGTCTTTCTTTCTGTCCTCATCTACTTTTTAGTATCATTTGCAGGGTTACCTAATCTCCCAAGCTGTACCACCAAAGCTTTTATACATGGAACATAGAAGGAAAAGCTTTGCGGTTTAGAGTTTCTTTCTGACACCCTTTTTCTGGCCAAAATCTGACCAGGACTTCAGGGTGCTTTGTAAGGATGCAATACAAAAAGCAGCCGTCTGAGTTGCAAGGAATAACCTCCGACATTTTCTATTTCTGTTCTGCAAATGATTCTTCCATCTCAGTGCACAGCAACGCTTGCCTAGGACCGTGCCAGCCCAGGCACTGGGAAGAAATCAAACTCCTGCAAGCCCTCCAAGCTGCAAGATGCCAGGAGGGTTTGGCTTCAACAGCCACCCACTCGATGCCACCTTAACTTCCCACGTTCTACGCACGGCGTTATTAAGACAGCGGTATTTCCTGCTCTGAAACTGTGCCTTCCTATCGCTTCCTCTGAAAGAATAACTTTGGCATAAGTAAACAGTAGCCTTCAAAGGGAGATTCCACCCTTGTTGCTGTTTAACCTGGCTTGACACAGCTCTGGAAGTCCCCGAGCGCTCAGGGCCACTGAAGCAGTTTCTCACCAGCTTTTCCCTCCAGATCCCCACCCAGCCATGCTTCCAGCAAAGGGGAACGGGGGGAGCCCCGGCCAGGGATAGTTCCCCCCTGCACACACTTTTTTTGTCACCCCTGGGCTCCAGGGACTGGGCTGCAGGAGGTTTTAGGAGTACAAGTTCCCTGCGAGGGCTCCCCAGCAGCACAGGCTTACCAACCAAAAACTCTCATTATACAAGTGCCGAGGGTCCTCTTCCTCCCCCATCACCCTCCCAGCAGTTAGAAGTGATGCTATAGCCTTGTTAAACAAAAAAAATAAAACAACAAAAACCCAAACAACCACTAAGCTCCCAACTTTCAGAGCATTTGTAGAACCCTTTCCAGCGTACCTCATCCTTTATGTTTGCTTAAACGACTGTTTAAACAGTTTGTGTTTGCTTAAGCAACAAGATTTATACCCTGGATCAGCAAATAAACCTGTAACTGTGTGCTTTCCTACAGTTACTACTACCCTGATGATCGCAGAATAAAACAAGTAGGAAAAAATTATGTGTATACAAAGACAACTGGTGCCTTTAATGAAAAAGATCAGGGAATTTAGATCTGGTTTGATGTATGCAGACAGACACAGCCAGTTGTGGCTTCTCAGCTCCAGGATTTAGGTTTAAAAGCATCCCTCTAAGCCAAATGATGCTCAAGCAAAAAAGTAAGGGCAGATGATAAAATATGAATCCAGCAAGTCTGTGGGTTAGGTTTTACCGAGCTTTGGCTGGAGTTGCTGGTTTGAGGAGCTCTGTCTCCGCTGGCTTAGGCGTTACATAGCAGAGCTTATAATTTTTCATCTGCCCTGGAATGTAATGTTGCAATAAACATTGATTCTAACTACTGGGGGAATGTTTTTTAAAATAAATTTTTACATTGTCCTCCTGTGTTCAGAGTAGGTAAGAGTTTGGAAGAAGGGTGCCCCCCTGCCCCCGAGGGAGGTACCGATAGGAGCTGTGCTGCACACAGACCTGGTACTGGCATTACTTATCTTTCCATCTGAAAATAGGAGCTGGTAAGGTTTAAATCACAAACACACAATAAAACGTACTTGAAATGAGTCCATGTAAACGAAGGGATTGAAAAACAGCTATGTATCTCTGTCCTATTTCCCTTTCCAGGAAGGAACATCTCTTGGGTAATCTAAAAACAAAACAAAGTAGCAGAAAACTTTACTTAACCTCCAGCTAATTTCCTATCCGGACTAAATTTAGCTGTTTAGATTTTGCTTGGTGTATGTGCCTCCCAACGCACTGACTCTCGGAGGGATGTTTGCCGTTCGCCTAAAGCAACCGCGGTGGCACTCTGGTTTACACTGCCTGATTTAATTTCGCACCTCCGTATTAATTTTTAACATGAAATGTCACTTTCTGTTGGAGATGGCAGTGGTGGGGTGGCAGCAGGAGTCTGGTAGAGCTGATGGCTGAGTTTTGCTCATTGGAAAAGCCCAGCCACCCACATGGTCAACAGCTGCTGGGAACTGCCTTCCAGTGACTTCTGCCTCTCAAAGAGCGGGCGAGGGAGAGAGCAAGAGGATAAAAACATTATCATGAAAGCTTCTCCACGCTTATTTTGAAACAGACAGTCCTTAATTCAAGGAAGATCAAGTCAGGGACCAGCCCAAAACACTTAGATTATTTTTCCATGAGTCAACAGTTATACTGAAAACAAAAATTAGCCGACGAATACCAAGGCCACGCTGGTGCGCTAAGCGCTTCCCAGCACAGGTCACTGCTGCCAGCCTCCTGCTACAGGAAAAAAAAAAGGTCTGACAAATGGTTTGGAAAGTTTTTAAAGCTGTATTCAGTCCGTCTGTCTCTGTCTTTCTTAAATCTTGAATTTTAAGACCAGAAATTATTTGTACTGCTGTCAGCTCAAGGTGTATAAAGTCTGGAAGGAGCATAAAAGGGTAACAAGCACATTTAGAAACACTCTAAAATTGAGAGCGAGTAGTTTTTCTGGATGTAAGGATTTGGGGAAGTTGAACACCACAGCAGAGTGCTGCTTCTCATATCTAACTGAGAATCACACCGTCTTCGTGGTGAGAGTCTTCCCAGGGTGAGAGATAATCAGGTTAGAAATCAATCACCAAACTATGACTAAGCAGTTTCTGCTGCTCACCTCAGTCCGGTGATGTTGGAGGAAGAAGAAAAAGGGAAGAAAAGGAACCATTTTTAAGCAAGTGAATTTTTAAAAAATCACAGGAATTTGTACACATGAAAAATAACGCCTTTATTAAGGCATTCTGGTGTTCGAACAAGCACTGCCAGGGGGGGCCTTTGATCCCATGCAAGTAAAATGATGGAAAGGGAATGACAAAGGCACCAACAGACGGGCTAGGAAAGGTAATTTCAGGCTACATCCCTGCACCACGTTCCCCCGCAAGACCCACCGGCCCCCCGCACAGCCTCCTGCCCGGCCGCAGCCCCGCTGCACCCGGAGCTTCTGCGGCTTTCCAGCCCGGCATCCAAGGCCCCGGTTTTGTTATAAACCAGCGTTTCAATGCTTGAAGTGAAATAAAATCTTCGTGCGCTTATAAATCCAGCGGCACAGGCTGCAGCCATCCTTTTCTGTCGTGCCAGAAGGAGCAGCGCCTGGCGCAGGCACGCGTGCTGTGATCCTGGGCATCTCACTCCTGCCATATCACCGCTTTGTTCTTGTTTGGGTTTTTTTTTTAATCGTTTGTGGGCAGGAAAAAATAAAATTATTTTCTTTGTGAACTGAAAGGTACATTTAAGATTTTGCTGTTCACAGTAGTGAGTTGTAGCAGCCTGGGATGGAAAGGAAAAGCAGGCTGTACTACATGTAATGGCAGCGATTGAGCGCTCCGTAATCATTTACACTCTTTCCTAAGTTCGTCACTGATTCGCTTTGATTTTTTTTTATTATTGCTCTTTTGTCTGGTTTACAAACCCGTATAGCCTCTGCTAGGTGAATGAGGCTGTGCCAGATGCGAGCCAGAACTGAAGATGATTCAAGGTTGTTTCCACTCTTACAGCAGCAGCCTCTCTTTCTGCCCCTGGCATTAACAAATAAACACAATTATAGGCAGGGCAAGAAGAAGCAGCTGGTTACTAGTAGGAAACAAAGTGGTAAATTAAAACATTTAGCTCTAGAAAGGAAAAAAAGTAAAAAAATTTGTTCTACTATGATAGTTCTATTTTTCATTGGTGATACCCAAATTTGGTGGAAATCTGTGAAAACTGATTCAGGACTGGGTTTCAGAATTAAGTGCAGGTGGTGTCAACATCTTCAAAAAGAAAAAAAGCTATGAATAATACATAGCTAAACCTTTGTTGAGTAATTATTAATAGGAAACCACGATTCAAGATAAAGTCTCTCAGCTGGCAGAACGTGGTAGAGATCACAGTAATGCTGAAGTAACCAATCCACAGGGCTTAGATGGTGCTCAGCAAAAAAGGAAATGTATTTTCCCCTGCTGTTTCCCCAAATAGTTGTGAGTGGAGCAAATCAACATCCGCAGAAGGCAGGAGAAAAATATCTCTGTTTCTGATGCAACTTCCCATATGTTTTCAATCAGAATTTTCCATATGCTGCCTTTTGAAGCACCGTAAATGCTCTGATCGCAGAGAGTGTATGTGTATATATATATATTTTTTTTTTTGGTTTGCTGTACACTGCCCCTGCTGCAGCTTCTGAAGGAAATGAAAGAGTAATCATGTGCTTCTCCAAGTAGCTGTGCAGTGGTGGGGTCCTGGAAACACAGGTACTATTTTGCAAAGCGATCATTACAAATGAGAAGGGAGCTGTAGCTCCATGGTACCTCCTCCCCCACGTTCTGAAAGGTCACGGTTGGCTGGGCCCCATTGTAGCTCAGCTCAGAAAGTGGTAAAGGAACTCAGAAGTTGTTTTTCCCACCAAAAAAAAAAAAAGAAGAAAGAAAAAAAGAACAATTGTATCCCACTTCCATTTTCTGAAGAGGAAACGGCGATTTGTCGCAGCCATGCAATTGCCTGGGAATTCAGCACCTTTGGTAATAAAGGAGTTAAACAGCAAATTCATCTTAACTCTGGACGAAAACATGTTTGAATTGCTTCTTTCCAAGGTAAATAAGCACTAATGCTTCATAGCACCTTCTCTCTTTGAGGTGCACTGTGGCTTTGGCTCGGCTGGTTTTTATGGAATCCCATCTCAGGTCTAACACAAGTAATGTGCCACATCTGAAAGATGCAGCCACGCTGGAAAAGCTCAGCCGAAGAAAAACAAGAAAGAAATGCACTGAAAGGCTCTGAAATTTCAGTCTCCTGAGCAGACGTGAAGTCCAAGGCACCAATTAGTTACATTACGTGGGCTAGCTCATCCAGGGAGTTGTGGTGGCAACCCAGACGAGTGTTCGGCAAATAGATTTTTTACTATGACCTTTTAAAATATTGCAACAGCAACAGCGTTGCTGGAAAAGCCCCAGATCCTCTTTCTCTTTTGTTCTGAACCAGCCCCTCCAAACCATACTGCTAAATTTCACTCCTGGTCTCATGTCCAAACACAAATCCATTCTCCCTCCTCAGCGTGAAATTATACGTGACAGCTGGGCTTTTGATGAGTCTTTCCCATATTTACTCTTTTCAACCCATAATGTGCCCTCCGATACCGGTGACAGTGGGCAACGGCACACGTCCTAGAGATGCTGTCCTTGTTCCCCGAGGGGGTAATTCAGAGGAGCTGAACCTTCACACCTCAAATGGGTATGAAAGTACATCATTAATAAACATCTGCAGTACTCACTGGGCGAGACTGAGATGGGAACCATCATCAACCTGATGGTGACAATAAGCACCATGATTTCGAAATAGTGTTTAAACAGCATATTGCAGGATGCAGTAGGCAAGAAGGCCGCAGAACATGCAGACGCCTCATTTTTGATGCTTTTCTACTCTGCAACAGGGATGCGATGAGAAAAATGGTTCTTCAATCACTTATTCTAAGGCTTTATTATAACTCTTATGCCAGAGGACCCTGGATTAAGATTGCATAGGGAGTTTTAATCATGCCATTTCATCGCTTTTGTGGATGTGGCTTTGCCGGTCCAGTAGCATTCTTCTCTGTGATGTGCATCCTGTGCTTACAGAGCATTCTCTTGTAGCCAACTGTTGGCTTTACAAAGAAAACTGTGTGAAAAGTCTGTATTTTTCATTGCATTAACAATGAACAAACCCCCAGCTCGCAGCAGCAATATATGTACTGTTCTACACATTGTTCATGCTCTGAAAAGGAAGAGGAACGGGGCTGGGTTCCTTCAGAAATGAGATAGAAATGCTATTGAGATGTATCTCATTTCCTGTGCACGAGCTTGTGAGAGCTCCAGTTGCTGCAGTCCTGTGTTGAGTTCAAGTAGTGTCAGGGTTTGTAAAATCTGCTGCATCTTCCTGAAATCACTCATTCGAGATGAAAAAGGCTAAAAATGGGCCTGCTTTTAAATAGCAAAAGAGCCCTAACAGCCCAAGCAGATGGAGCTGAGGACAGTCCCCTTGCACGGGGAGCAGGGATCCCCTCACCTCTACTCCTGATGAAGAGTGGGAGGGAAGCCTCGGGAGATCTCTTCACCCCGAGCAGCCTCGACATGTCCAGTAATGAAGAGATCATCGCTGGCATGTCCAGTGATGGTCAACAGGCCTCTGGTCTCCTCACCACAAGCAGCACAGCATATGCCCAGCTGGACGTCAAACCCTTCTGAAGTAATTCTTTAAAGTAGTTGCAGCCAAGCAGAAATAGGAAAATGTTAGATGCTGTTTGTGTGCTGGTTGGACATGCCGACATTCAGACTCATTAATCAGGCTCCAAAAATGGTGGGATGGCTTAGAATGGTGGTGGTGATTGTAAATCATAGCTCAGGGGCTCTGCTTGTTTAACTCTGGCTTTCTGCGATTCAGGTTATTTTAGGGTCATACATGCCGATTTAGCTCCTCCCACAGTGCACAGCTTTTAAATCCATTCTTCCTCCCAATTAAAAATCATGGGACTTGTGAAAAAATTGGAAGTTGACAATACTGTGCCTATATTGGGTGGCGCTGACGGGAGAAGTCACTGACAGCTTCTACTTTCCTGTGTCTGCTTGCATGGAGCACAGAAAAGCAATCTCATGGCCGTGCAATCTTATCACTACATGGGTGCAAGAATATTAGTCATATCAGAAATGCCAGCTGCACTGTAAAAACCCATCTTCAAATCCAGAAGCTATCCTGGGAGAACAAAACAGCTAACGTTCACTTCAACCAAGAGAAGCCATTCTGAACAATGTTTTAGTTTATATATTTTTAAAATATATTATGGCCTCTTCTGGGAAATTGATTTCCTCATCTCCTCTTCCTCCTCCTCCCCTCCCACCTGAAGTGGTGGTCACCATAAAAGAGACTTCTTGATCCCAGATGTGTTCCATTTCCTGTGGTAAAAATTAAAATCATTGCCTTTTTCATAAATATCTGCAAGGATGGAGATGCACTACTTAAGAACTTTCTGCAACCGCTTTAGCTCGAAATGAATAAATCAGTAGGATTTGAAGAGCTAGCCAGCATTTTCTAATTTGTTTCTACTGGCAAAAGTGCTGCAGTGAGTTACATCCAAACAAATTTGGTGGCAGCATCTGCTTTATAATGACCTAAATGTCTACATCTAATTTTAGAAGGTGACTTGCAAAGGGTTCAAGCAAGGCTTTCAGAGCTTGGTCCGGATTTTATTTTCACTCCTTTAAGAGAAGAGCTGATTCGTGGTGTTTCTGTAGTTGCTGTTGATCTACAGATCGTGGCCTTCCAGTACCTAAAGAGGACCTACAGGAAAGCTGGAGAGAAGCTGGTTCTTAGGGAGTGCAGTGACAGGCCAAGGGGGAATGGGTTTAAACTGAAAAAGGGGAGATTTAGATTGGATATTAGAAAGAAACTCTTCCCTATGAGGGCGATGAAGCCCTGGCACAGGGTGCCCCGAGAAGCTGTGGCTGCCCCTGGCTCCCTGGCAGTGTCCAAGGCCAGGTTGGATGGGGCTTTGGGCAGCCTGGGCTGGTGGGGGGTGTCCCTGCCCATGGCAGGGGGTTGGAACTAGATGATCCTTGTGGTCCCTTCCAACCCAAACCATTCTGTGATTCTATGGTTCTATGATCCATGGTGGGGTCCCACCAGCAGAGCTGTGACCCATGCGCAGTCGTGCATGGGGCAAGACCCCCACATGTTCAGAGAAGCACATCAGTGCTGTTTGTGATGGAGACGGAGGAGGATCAACCCCTCAAAGCCACAAACGGTTTGACATACCGAGAGGCAGCCTGTAGGGAGAGAGAATATGTTTCAATATCCCACCTGACAGTGTTGAAGAAAAATGGGCAAACCTTGGTGTTTAGCAAAATCTTCAGCAGTTATATGGTTTAGAACTCCCATGCCCAGGCAGTCTGTGATTGCTTTTGGTGCCAGGACCAACCTTTCCGGGTACACTGCAAGTATCCCTTCTACAGGCAGCAGTGGTTAGGTTTCACATCTTGGCTTCTGAGAGGATTTTGGTGGCTTGGGCTGGGCTGCCTTCAGGGTCTGCCTGTTGGGCTGGAGCTCAGGGAAATTGCACTGCTGGAGTTGTCAGGCAACTGGAAACGGTTGCAATTCACCTGGAGTTAGTACTAAAATACCCTTAAAAATCCTGCTAACGAGAAGGCATCAACATGTTCCTCCAATTCTAACCTTTTTTCTGGGGTCCTTCCAACCATCCCAGATGGAAGTGGCTTCTGGGGCTCTGCCTCTGGCTGTTGCATTGGATTTTGGTCACAAGGTTTGGATCTGATTTGCTCTTTTATCATCTGGAATTCTGTTTTATTATGTTGTATCATACACACATAAAAGATATAAATGTGTAAACACCATGTTTCGAAGACACATGAGAAAATGTGCTCTTGGAGGGTATTTTAAATAACTAAGATACCAATTTGGAATAAAATTAATCACATTAATACTCCTGATAAAATGTAAAATCAATGTCAAAAGATATAAGGGATTATTACTGTATATGATGTAAAGAAACCATTGAAGAGCTGTTTAGTGTTTTGAGTCACATGTAGCTTTGGCCTTGTGTTTTAGGGATTTTATTGTATGATTTTTCTTTTCTTTTAAAGCTACTGGTAAAAACACATCTCACGTCAAAATAGTAAATAATGAATCACCCACAAATTCAGCTCATTTCCTATCTCTCACTGAAAAAATGTTGATTCCAGGCATGGGAGCAGAACTTTGAGCCAAACAGTGATTTCTTTATAGTGTGTATGACTCATAGGAAAGAACACCTCATGGGGATAGCAGGAGAAAAAACCTAAATAATAATAATAATAATAATAATAATAATAATAATAATAATAATAATAATAATAATAATAATAAACAATGTTTTAAAGAAATAAGCAAGCAAGTAAAGGGCAAAAGGTCAGAAAAGGCCCTCAGCCATTTTTGCGTTCCTCCTGTGGTCTTCATGGTGTCCTCCAGCTCCTCCGCCCCGAAACACCGTGGGTCTCCCCTCGGAGCCCCCAGGGCAGCTGCCCAGGCAAGGGGGTCTCAGCACCCCTGAGCAGAAAGGTGGGTGGCACTGTGGGACAGTCAAAGCCCATCAACTGGTGAAAGAAGCCAAAATCAGAATTGTGAATGAATTTCCCACTGTCTTACCAGACACTGGGAGTTGTTGTTTTCAATGCCCGCCCGTAGGTTGGCCCAGGGTGAAATCCTGCGAGCTGACCCTGCCAGTGATGTGTCAGTGACCCGCGGCAGGAGGTGCGGCGCAGAGTCAGCACATACCCTCTGTTCTTTTGGGTATCTCTAACACCCAGTACCTTTTGAGTAACTTTACTTAAGTGTCTCTTCTGCATCACTCTGTTCTTGTTCACAGATGTGACTACAAGCAGTTCATTCTCCTCCCTAAGTTGCTTTGTGATCTCTTGATGGGCCTTCAACTATTACAAACATTACGTGCCCTCCCTGGGAAGTGTCTCCTCCCTCAGGCAGATTTATTCAGCAGGGTAAATCAATATTCATTTCGTGAACACTGATGGTGAAATGAAACAGAATTTCAACTCAGCTTTCAGCAGCAATATTTCATCTGATTTCCATTCCTTTTTTCTTTCCCAGGGTGTTAATGGATGATTAATTTCAGCAAGCATCGCTATGTACATTTACATAACTATTTATGAGTAATTAAAACATTTTGCCTCCTGTCCCGGAGTCAGTGTCACGAGGGCAGGAATACAAAACACGGCAATGATGCAACATAAAAATGTGGGGCAGCTTATTCCTGTAGGGTAACTAGGTACTTCTCTAACATCACATATTTAAAGCCGTGCTCAATTCATTTCAGTCTGGGAAGACTGAGAAAATTATTTGTATTATCTCACTGCAGGTCATTACTGTCTCCCAGGCATTTTAGGAGCTTCCAAAAAAATGTGGTTCAGGTTCCAGCAAGATATAATTTGGGGCCTGAGGGTAGTTTCCTGTTGAGCACTTTTCCTTCTCAGGGATGCTACAGCAAGTGGACTGTACAGTTACATGCTCTGATTGCTTTAAGAAATAAACCAGATTTCCCTGCTTCTCCACGAACACGTAAAAGATTAAGTAAAAACGTGCGCTTTGGAACACTTATTTAAAATTTAATGCTTGATGATGTAGGAAAACACATTGCAAAATTAAAATTTGTGTTTCAAAAGAAGCTCGGATTGGAATTGAATTAGTTTCTTTCCACTCAGATTAACTTCCTTACCTGCCAAAGCACAGTAGAACTGTTTCACGAGCTGGAATTATCTGGACAGTTGGATTTATCCCTAGGAAGATCCACCAGGGAGCTGTTTTCAGTAAGTGAAATTCATGGGGTGTAAATAACCTGCAGGAAGAGAAGATTTGTTAATAACAGATTGGCATAAATTATTTATTCCAAATTACCATGCCAGGGAGAGATCAGCCCTAAGCCACCACTTCCCACCGTGATGCACTCAGAAGCACTAGGAGGGGAGTCATAGGCTACAACTATTTGGGAAAGGCTAAGAGTGTATCTCCAGAGTGACTTTTGCTCTGGAAGATGTGATGATGATCAGATGATAAATACAATAGATTTCTGCTGTGCCTTTGTAACTCCTAGAGACACGCTGGCCTTCCTCGCTTATTACCTTGTGTTTTCCTTCAACATAAGAAATACTATTTATTTTAGATAGTGGCCACCTGATTAATAGGGAGAAGAAAAGTGAGTGGCAGATTATTTATACTTTTGAAGGCAAAGGAAAACAGTTGGAGTAGTGAGACCTACACCACGACTTGCTGTAAGGTGTGAGGATTTCAGATCATCTGTGGAGCACCGGCAGCCTGGAGGAAGAGTGCGGGCTATGGGTGATGCACTTTGGCGTCAGAGGGATGCAGGGAACGGCGGAGGAGAGGTTCTGAAACAAGCTCAGGCTGAGGAGATGAAATGCTGGGAGCCCTGGAGTCCATATCCAGCACTATCTTGAGAGGCAGAAACCAGGGAACTCATCCCAGCCCGAGCGAGCAGGTTTTCTGAGCGAGCAGTTGAAAGCCAGAAGATGGAAAGTATCCCTGGCTGCCCACGGGGAAACCACGCCTTGCCAGAGAAGATGTACGTGTCGAGGAGACCGCTCGGAAGGTGAGAGCATGTGTGGAGGAATCCAGCGGCCGCGGGCGCTTGTGATGACAGCTGGTGTAAAGGAAAAAGTACTGATTTTCCGGTGGAAAAGGCGACATCAGGACGGGTTACATCCGAAGTCGGAAAAGCACGCTTTGTAGTGGAGGAGCCTAACAGGAACAGCCATGTATTTCTGGCTTTGCTTAACGCTTGACGCTAAAATCAGAGAATTCAGTTTGGGAAGGAAAAGGCAGTTAGTGTTGCTGGGAACTAACACCTTAAAAGTCTGAAAGAAACGATAACCTCTGCAAAGGGAGGAGCGGGTGGTGCACAGCAAGTTGTAGATGACAATACAGATGCTGGGTCCTTCTGAATTAAACATCTGTACCGTCTGTGACTGCAGCAACCCACGCTTGATGCTGCCGGTGGAGCGCAGGACTGCGGGAGACCCGCACCCCTAATTACAGCGAAGAAACGCAGCGGCTGGTGAACGACGTCTGAAGAATGAGTAAAGGAGCGAATTCTGCTTTGCCCTCAGTCTTCACTCGGGTATTGCCGAGAGAGATCAGTGAGGACGCTGTATTACATTTTTGATGAAGTTTTACAGCCTAGTCTTTAATTTCAAGTTAATTAACATCAATAAGAATTTTATATGCATTAGGGGGTGGCTCTTGTTTGCCAGGGCGTCAGCTATGTTTGTCTATCAAGGCCACTCTATTTTACTGACTTTCAGATCCTCAGGAGATATTAAAACCAGGAACCTGATGGGAAAAAGCTCTTCATCACATTTATCCTGAGCCAGTGTTCGTGATGAGTAGGTTATGGCGCTCTCTAATCATTGCTAACTTTCATTAAATTCAAGTTTCTTTCTTATTAGAACAGAATTAGCCGGATGGGGTTTTTGTCAGAGAGAAACTACACCTAAGACCAAACACCAGCACTGCAGCTGAAGGTGGAAAAGCTCAGAAACAAAAGCAGAGGTTAGACTGTCACTATTCTGAACCTTCTTCCAGATCTCCAGGCTGTTTTATTTTCAAAGGGCAGCAACAACAAATCTTCCAGAAAACTTGCTTTCATGTTTTCATGCCCATCGTCATTTCTTTGCTGTTTGTTTGTTTTAAAACACTCCACTCCACTGGTGGCCCTGGTACGCTATGTTACAACACAGTGTTTCCAGACATGGAAGAGTGTTTATACATCTGCGGGGAAAGATTTAGCTATCTTTTAAAAATAGGCTATTTATGTATCTGGGTGTAAAAGACTGATGTTCAGTTCAGAGCCTTGTCCCATCAGCCTTCCCCCAGCTCTGGGTCGCTGGGGTCGTGTTTACAGGGTAGACCTGGAACTATTTTTTTATGGTTGCCCCTGTAGCTGGAAGATGTGACCGTGAACTTCAGGGCCTTCATAACAGGCAAACTCTTAGTGCATGGCAAGTAAACCTTTAATGATGCCAATATCACATAGAATAGTTGTGGGTGTTTGAATTAGATCTGGATGAAGTAGCTAAACAGGAAGAGGTTTTTAATTTAGTTGTTTTTTTAGGTAAGACATTGCAATCAGTGCAGTGTAAGAGTTCTTACTTTGAGCACAATCCATGACACCTGTCTTACACATTCATCCCTTTTTTTTTGGCCGTTCAAGTGTATTTGCCTGATTCTACTTTATTGCACTGGCATAAAGACAAAGTCATTCTGTGTGAATGAAAAAAAAAAAAAGCACATAACTGGTCCAGATGCCAGCCTGGGGTCTCTGCAGAAAGCAGGAATTCTGACAAGGAGCAGGACGGAGCTCACGGGGCCGTACTCAGCCCACAGGGAAAGGCTGGTGTACGTTCGCAGCGCTGCTCCAGCGCTCCCTGACTGCATGCCCAGAGAAATGCCATCCCTTCTGTCCGAGGGGCAGGGAGCTGGCGTGAGGATGAGTGCCTGGCAGATGTAGTATTTGCACACAGGGAGATCTGGCAAGGGACACGCACTAAAAACAAACCTGCAGGCACCTGCTTTGGCAAACAGGTCTTCTGATTTAATTTTTGCGAGACGTCACCCAAGGACAGAAAGAAATCGGTCAGCTGGTGATGTGGCGCGTTACTATCATCCTCCTAAAAAAAGATGGACACCTACAAACAGACTTTAAGATTTTTGTGTAGAAATGCAGCTGGTGGGGAACTAGCTCCTGAGTTCAGCCCAGGTTCATGCTGGAGACTCAGCCCCGTCCTTTGCATGTGTACAGCGCCGAGCACGTGGCGGCTCCTGATGTGTGTGGGATGTGGGATGTGTGCTCAGCAGGTGATGGCTTCTGCAGGATGCAGTAGAAATGGCCAGTGTGTGATGTATTTAGCAGGAAGCATCATTTCTGAGGTCAGTAAAATCATGTCACGCCTGAAGAAGGGGAGCCTCCAAGCCAGTCTGACCTGGGGGATGGAGCACACAGGGCGTTAAATATTGGGGCAGTTCCCCTAGCTGGGTCTGGCAGGGGAACTGAGGAGGAAGGTTCACTTCAAGCTGTCTTGTGAGGTCTGCTGGGTTTGCTGGTGGATTAGCCAGCGGAGAGCCCCAGGCCCTGGGCAGACCCTTATTTGTGAATCCCGGGTACCATCTGCTGGTGGGCGCGGGGAGCGCCGCCGGGCTGCGCCAGCATCCCGGAAAGTTTAAGGGATACGATGTCATTGTCAAGCTGATTTCACAACATTGTTCATGCTCATAAAATTGAAACTCTGAAAAAAAAAAAATAAAAATTCAGCGACTGAAAAAAATCTCACCCGAGACAGGCGTAAACTGATGGGAGAATTATTCAGCACCTTAAATTTGGGTAGGCGCCATAGACGATGGTGTAGATGATTTTGGGCAGAAGATTTCAAGTTTGATTTTTGTCAAGTAACATAACACAAAGGTGCGCACAGTGGTGTTATATGCCAGGCAAGGCACGCAGAAGGATTTCCCCAAGAGCATTAAGGCGTCTAACAGCAGTTTGAAGGTTCCCGAGCCCACCCCAAGGACATTACCAGACCTCAGCGATGTCTCTAACTCACCGAACGAATAACTACAGACGTAGCTCAGCAAATGCCAGGCTTCATGATGGACTGACACCTGGGATACAGAGGGAAAAAAAAATAATTTTTAAAGTATTATATAAAACAGAATGTTTTTCATTTTGTAATTGGAAGACAAAAGAGATGTGAGTTAAAAAAGTAATTTTAATAGTTAAATTGGAATGGGTTACTGGTTACTAACAGCTGTTTGCCAATAAAACTTTCTCTGGCATTTTCTTTGAGGAAACCTCAAATGATCTTTTCACATTAACGGTCTCCAGAGTGGGCGTTAAGTTTCCTATCATTGTAGGCGAAGCATGGGAAGCTCCGTACCCTGCGTGGGAGCCAGAGGCCAGGCCAAGCAGGGGCAGCAGCTGAGGAACAGTTGAGAACTGACCAAGCACTGCTGCCAGTTGGAAGGAAGAAGGAATTCCTGGGAAAAAAAGGGAGTTTTCGGAAGGAATTTGAAGATGATCTAGGGTGACAAGAGCATGAATAAGTGATGGCCCAATTATTTCATTATGTAGAGGAAAAAGAAAAGGGGGAAAAAAAAAAAATGTTTTAGTGATTCTGAAGAGACCAGAGTGGCCAGGGGTAACAGGAGGGGAGCTGAGACAGAGCGCTCCCGAAGAGGCCGGCTGCTAAACCCCTCCATAAATCTAGGGAAAAGAGAAAAAGAGGGAAGAGAGGTTGTTTGAGGAGGTCTGAGCTGGAAGTGAGGTGCTTGTCTGGAGGGTTTCCAAATCCTCAGATGAAAGGTGCTTTAGCTATTGTATAACCTTGTTTCTAAACCATAATATTACATTCCTAGGATCAAATATATGACCCCTTGTAAAAAAATGTGACTTCCGTATCATCAGAATTTATTTCATCAATTTAATTTTCATCAGAAAGAAAAGGTAATTCATATATTTCAGTTCTTCACCCTGTCTCAGTGGATATCTGTATTCATGCATATATTCCTTGCCGTTTCATAGAATCACAGAATCACTAAGGTTGGAAAGGACCTCTGAGATCATCAAGTCCAACCATAGAATCATAGAATCACTAAGGGTGGAAAGGACCTCTGAGATTTATATATGTTCCTCCAGAAGGACTGATTTCTTTTTACTTGACTTGAGAATGAAAGTGCCCCTAATGCTCCTCCTCTTTGGAGAACATCTGGCAGCTGTGAAGTAATTTGATGAACCAAGAAGAAGCAATTGCTGCTGATCCTCATCAGCCCCTTCTCTGTTGCTGTTTGGTATCGTGCTCCATCAAAGGAACAAATCGTCAATGCGCAAATTAAGTGCGATTTGAGGGCACTGAAATGGGACTGCAGATGAAATGGTAGTGACTTTGATTCTCAATCTTCAAAATTCCTGTCAATCATTGTCATCGCTGGCATTATTTTGGATGTGCAAAAATGAGGTTTCCAAACCAGACAGCTGAATAAATCAAATAGGGCCAATACAGATACATGAAAGAGAGACATTAATAATCTGGCTGTAGAAGACGTTTATCTGGTTGCTGCTTGCCAAACGTTTTTCTACTCTGATAATTCAAGAAAATATACTAAAATTTGAAACATTTATGTGTTAATTCTAGTTTAAATACCAAACAAAGAGGACTTGTTTCATGCCTGTGATCAGTATTTGTTTACATGTCCTGCTGCAAACTGATAGAGACTTCTCTGCCCCGAGAAGCTGTGGCTGCCCCTGGATCCCTGGCAGTGCCCAAGGCCAGGCTGGATGGGGGTTTGGGCACCCTGGGCTGGTGGGGGGTGTCCCTGCCCATGGCAGGGGGTGGGAACTGGATGGGCTTTGGGGTCCCTTCCAGCCCAAACCATCCTGTGATTCTATGGTTCTATGATAATTTTTTGCCATTCTCTCACGCTGGAGTTGCTGTGGGTGAGGCTCTCCTGCCGAGAGACAGAAAATAAGCCCCTCAGCACTGAAGTAAAGTAAAATCCGGAGTAGAGTTCAAAATGCCATCGGTCATCGAGGTCACTGCTGCGGGTGAACGGAGATGCTGGCACAACTCAGGTAGCAGCAGCCTAACGTGCGTCTCCGGGATAGCGATGTCTGGGAGGTACATCACGTGTGTGACGGCGACCACATTCGCAGCCTCAGCACTTCGGCTGGAAGAACCTTGTCAGCTCAAACCTTATATAAACACCGTTCTTGGATCTGGGTGGTTACGCTGAAGGGCGCTCACAGGCGGAAGGGTGCCCATGCATGTGTAATGGACACCTCCTTCCTCGACAGCAGCGCTGTAAAATGGCCTGACTTTGTTTTGCAGGTACTCTGATGCTGAGCTTTGCAAAAAATAGGCTTATTCTCCAACTGATTCAGGTGTCACAATAAGCTGAAAGTCTGAAGCTTTATCTGAATCTGATCGCTGGATTCAGAGCACACAGGAGCGTTTCCACTCATGGCTTCACACTGTAGATCACGTCACCCCCCAACTTACAGCGAGAGAATTACCGCAGGCTGAGAGTGTTTGACAAAATGCAGGTTTTTCTTCTGCTGCTGCTTTTTTTTTTTAAATGAAAAAAAATCAATTCAAAATATCCCCAGCTTTCAGAAACAAGACAGATCCTGGAGCCAGGCTCTTCTCGGCCTCACTAAGCGATAGGACAAGGGGCAACGGGGGCAAATTGGAGCACAGGAGGTTCTGGGTTAATGTAAGGAAAAACTTTTTCACCGTGAGGGTGACAGAGCCCTGGGACAGGCTGCCCAGAGAGGTTGTGGAGTCTCCTTCTCTGGAGACATTCAAAACCCGACTGGACGTGTTCCTGAGTGATGTGCTCTAGGTGGCCCTGCCTTGGCGGGGGGGGTTGGACTAGATGATCTTTCGAGGTCCCTTCCAACCCTTGTGATTCTGTGATTCAAGATACAAGATGCTGAGGGGAACATGCGCCACGGCAGTTTCCTTTCTGTAGACTGCCTTCACTCCTGGGCTAGCTTTACCAGCGCAGCAGAGCTGTGCTGTATCGCCTCATACATAAATGATACGCCTCAGCTATCTCGAGAGAACAGCTCGGCTGCAGAACTGGAGCTATTGCGAGGGAACCGGGCCAGCACACAGCGTTTCAGGGCCGCTGAGCAGCGAGTGAATGGCTAGCACAGCTCCTGCTGCCTGCCGGCCCCGTCACAGTGACGGGTAAGTGAAAACTGGTTATTGCTGCCATAAATGTCCCCCTGTGGCATTTTTTTATTCCTGGTGTGCGCTGTTCCCTTGCCATCAACGAGATGATTTGGCTTTTCATGGGTTAATGCATAGCTCTGTGTATAGTGCTATTTTTAAAAGCAATTAAAGAGCTGAGTGCTGTCGCACAGCACGCTCCCGTGAGTCTCTGCTAAACAAGGTGGTTACCTTCAGCTAACTGCGACGCTTCCGATTCCACCGAGATATGCAATTCTAGTTCAAGCCAGCACATTTGAACTACATTTTATGGTTAAAAAATACTCAAAGCAAAGAGTTCTTCCTGAGAACTGCCTCAATTCACCAGAGCCAGCGTGGCTGAAACCTGTTTTCATTTTGTCCTGTCCTGAAGCAGATCATGATCTGTAAGGGCTGCAGCTGCTGTACCACCCCCCTCCTTCCCAGCCTTAGTTCTCCTGGGTTTTATCGCAGCCCAGTGTTGAGGATTAGCAAATCAAACAAGCAGCTAACTCCTCCGAGTCTTTTTTATCTTCCGTTGGTGTGAGACTCATAGAATCACAGAATCATAGAACATCCCGAGCTGGAAGGGACCCCTAAGGACCATCAGTCCAACTCCTGGCCCCACACAGGACCAGCCCCATCACAGCAGATGACTGAGAGCGTTGGCCAGATGCTGCTTGAACTCAGCCCAGCTCGTGGCAGTGACCACTNTGGCTCCCCCTCGGGAGGAAGCTGGAGGCCGCCATGAGCTCTGCCCTCAGCCTCCTCTTCTCCAGGCCGAACACACCTACAGAAAGGGCTCAAACCCAGAGGAGTGGGGCTGCTCCCGCTGCATTTGAAGATAACACAGCACAGGGCGCAGCAGCGCCGTTATTGAAAACAGTGCAGCCGACATTCCAGGAGAAGACGCGTCACGACCCACTGCAGCCAACCCTCCACCAAACCCACGCCTGGACGGGCCTTCCCAGACCCCAACGAGCGCTGTTAGACAGAACGCGCAGCAGTTACTTTGTACAGACACTGTGCGCACAGTGCCAGTAAAACAGTGTAGGAATGCCTGTGGAGGAACGGCTTTTATGGTGGGCCTTCTCCCTGTCCTGTCCCAGCCCCGCTCCAGGTCCCCTGGAACTGCTTCCAGAAATTAAGCTGCCGGATTTGTTTCCACTTTTGAGGAGTTACTTTTCGGATGTGCTATCGCGCTGCTGCGGAAGGGCAGAAATGCAGCAGCTGCAGCAGGGATAAGGCTGGTGGCAGAGGGAGGGTGGCAGTGACCACCCGTTAGGTCTGCAGTGTCCCATGTTCCCCACCCGCTCCCGTCACTGCCCGAAGAAGCTGACACCGGAATCCAAGCTGCCAGGAGCACATCTACAAGCGATGCAAAAAGCTCCAGCAGTGCTCCCCATTTAAATAAATAGATGGATGAGGATGCCACGGGAAGCCCAACCCTTCAAGAACACTTATAAGGAAAAAAGGGGAGAACTGTAAATCTTATATTAAAGTTCTGCTACTTGGATCAAAGTACAATTTCCAAGGAACAGTTTCTCTCAGGTCACTGTTTCTGACTCGGGCCAGCATCTTCTGTGATCTTCAGTGTGTGAAAGAGTTCCTCTGGATGGGGTTTATGGGTACATGAGCTTAGAGAAGCAGCAAAAAAAAAGGAGGAGGACAACTCAAATATTAAGAGTTTTCAGATCTGCAGGGGGACCTGTGTGTCTGTTTCTTTTCCCGTTTTTTTAGCTGGCCTCAGGAAAGACTCCCAGCACCCCCAAACCTTCCTTCACCTCTGCCTTTGGTCTATCACCGCTACGGGAGCATTACCCAAATCTAAACATACTTGCACCAGTCCTTCCATGTACGTTTTCTGTTCACCCAAACAGCAAAACCATCGGATCCGTTTGTGTGCCGACCCTTTTTGGAGGCGGCGGTGGGGTGTACATCTGAGGAGCTCACCCTGTGTGTCCCAGCCTGGACGCCAGAGCTGCTGTACTGCCTGGGGACACCCGTGTGTGTCAGCTACGGGGCTGAAGACAGGTTTTCTGCTGCCTGAGTGGAAATACATTCATTAGGTGATGCCCTAAGGAGTTTCTTTTGTACATTCAGCAGCAAAGTGACAAAGGGGAAAGAATAATTAAGAATGAGCACAGCGATGCTCAAAAACCTCTGTAAAGAGCCCGTGATTTGGCACTGCAGCCTCTTTGGACCTTTCGTGCAGAAATAGCAGAGTCTAATCTGATTTAAAATGCATCCAAATTCCCAGCAGCACCCAGCAGGAGAGCGGGACAAAGCTGACATCCAGACGGTTAGCTCTGAGAGGGGACCTGGGGCTGAG
Organism: Psophia crepitans; assembly: GCA_013399095.1. NCBI lineage: Eukaryota > Metazoa > Chordata > Aves > Gruiformes > Psophiidae > Psophia > Psophia crepitans. The sequence continues at coordinate 136,378 of VWZZ01002583.1, forward strand.
ACACCTGCGGGTCGGTGTCTGTCTGCAGGCAGCTCGCTTCAACCAGGGCAGACTTCCAACGGCAGCAGCATCGCTAAACCCTGTCCTAATTTCAGCCATCGGCTTCAATCCCATTTCCTCTGCCTGGCCGGGGCTTGTGGCCACCTTGACCTCAGTTTCCAGTTATGAAAATAACATGAATGAAAATATTTCTGTAGTTGCTGGGCAAATCTAGAGCAAAAATGTTCAAGAAAAGAAAAAAAAAAAGAAAGAAGAGAGAGAGAGAGAACTATTTTAAGGCCTATTTTAAGCGCGGCAGCTGACTCTGTGTTTCTGGAGACCCAAGCTGCCCGCGGACCATCTGTCTCCTGGAGAACTGGTCTGTGAGACTGGGCACAGAAAGATCCTCAAGCACACCATGACTTAGAAATCAGCTCCAAGATGGGGAGGATGTTTAATTTGCTGGCTTGGGACACCCCGTCCACGGGCTCGTAATCCTCTCTTCATCCTCATGATGAGAGCGAGCTGAAAGAGAGATCACCAGGATTTGCCCCAGATAGCTCGGGTTCGCGGTGCGGTCTGGAGCCAAAGTGTGGATAAGCGTAAAAAGCTTTGGCTAAGCCATGTTAAAGGTCGGATGAGATCACTGGACTTCTGATCAATCATGAGCAAAGTGTTATTTTCAGTTCCCACGAGGGATCCTGATTTCGGAGCGGGCAGAAGACAGCTTTTTCAGGGACCGAAACTCTCCAACATGAACAGGAGGTGTCAAATCAAAGCTTTCTTTTTTCGCCCCCTACCTGTCACCATCCTCAGAAGAGTCTCATCGAGGCCAGCGCTAAGCCTTACTGGCTCGCTCAGTTCCTAAAATATCACAGCTAAACTTGCCAGCAATTGGTGCAACTCACTTGACTGCAAACCGCCCTCGTTTCAAGAGCACCGCACCCTGAACACACACAGAATTTTTCACGCGCGCATCCGCTTTGGAGCCAGGGGTTTGACCCTGGGGCTGTGCTGGGATTCAGAAGGAAGACCTGCTAAATCAAGAAAAAAAATCACCTGCTGCAGAGGAAGTTGCTTTAGCAGAAGCTCCTGCCTGTCCTAAACGCTGGGGAGACCTAACCAACCCAACCCAGGGACAAACTGTTTGCTTTCATCTGCTGCGCGAACATCACCAGATGCAACGCAGCCTGGTAGAGCTCTCGTCTCCATGAGCTGCTCCTACGCTCGATTGCAGGCATGCTAATAATCCGCTGCCAGTGCCCCACGGGCACGGCCCTGCTCGGATGAGTTCCCGATGAACGTTTTTCCTGGCTCAGTGGACTGTGCCAGTCATGGATTTGCTTCATCTTGGTAACTGATTTGCTCTTTCCAGAGTCATACTGGTTGAAACTGAGTATTTAACAAAACCAGACGTGTTTGGCCAATCCAAGGAGTCATAGCTGGCTGGGAGAACGTGGAAAGAGAAGCGATGGAGACTGCCAAATACTCATTAATGGCACAGTGGACAGAGAAATGCCCAAAAAGACGGCTCCCAAAAGTAAAGCTTAACCCTTAGAGGGGCTAAACGAGGGGAGAGAGGAACACAGGGCTTGTCGCTAACTGCTCCTACCTGCCTACGTACGGCTGGTGGTGGCAGCCTGTGCAGACGCAGTGAAACACAGAGGTGAGACCAAAAAAAGCACCGAGGCTGTTTGATACGGCAAAGGAGCTGATTTCCCTCCTGTGACAATGGATTGCTTTAAATCCAGCAAGGCTCAGAGTTCACAGCTGACTGATTTTAACAGATTCTGCTTTAAATGCAGTTTCTGGGTTTCTGGCATGTTTGCTGGTGGGGCAGGAGTTTTTCTCCGGCGCTGGCTTATACAGACCTTAGCCACTGAGTCTTCATACACTCGGCATAAAATAAAATAGAGCAAAACCTATCACGCTGATAAAGACTGAAATGAGTAATCATCCTAGAGCTGGGAGACACAATTTAGAGATTATTATGCTCTTAGAAATTTTATTCCATTAACACATATATATTAGAACCTGAAATGAATAAATACACACTTTTGGATATGTTCTTTCTTTGATAAAAAGCCTCCAAAAGCTGCAAAGAGGGGTAAGAACAAGTCACTAAAGGGAGACGAAGAACATCCTCAAGGTCACAAAAGCTCTGTGAAGGTTGGGAGAGCACAGGAGCAAAACCACACACCAAAAATTTGTCTTTTTGAGCAAAATCAGGCTCTGACCTGGCTGAAGAGATGCCAGCCAGTCTGTCTGAGCTCCAAGGCCAGTTCCGCAATTTTAGCGAAAAAAAAACACCACCTGACTTTTTTTTGCACTAAAAATCAGAACCAGAGGGTGACCGGCACTGCTTACAGTTAGATGACAGATGACTTCTCAAATGAGGGCAGCAGGAATCAGCGACTGCGTTTGACCACCAGCCTTAATTTTTTGGCCAAGTCTCTCCCGGTGTTCAAACACCTCCGCCCTGAGTGTTTAAAGAGAAAAATAAAAAATATTTTGGTGAGGATGAAGGGCAAGAAGGCTTCAGAACAGGGAAACAACTTGTACTGAGAAATCCCCCTTCGCCTTTCAAACATTATCTCATACTTGTCTTCTGAGCCAGCAGCTAGAAGGGTGGTTTGTGAAAGAAATATTGCCTGCTGGCTAAGTCAGGTGGCTGGAAAAGGTGTAAGCGATGGTAGTAACAGGTTACTCCTTCGCGGATTACTGGTGCGGTGCGGAGCATGGGGGGGTTGGGGGGCCACAAAGTGCTCAGCATCTCCTCCTACTCTCATTCCGCCGCTTTAGTTTTGTTCTGGAAAAGTGCATTACCTGTTTCCCTTGGAAATCTGTCCCTGTGGCAACATACAGGGCTATCTCCACGCAGACGTGCTCGTGCTCCGACAGCCCCTTTATTTGTGACGCTTCCTGTGGTGACGCCCTGAGATTGTCAGGAACACGCTGGGACATCGCCCGCGTCCAAGACACTTTTGGGTGACTTTCTACTGAGCACTCGTTTTTGCAGCCTTTCGCTCTCGTAGCGCTTGGACTTCAGTCCGTACATCACGCCTGCAATTTTATCTGAAAAGTGTTGCACAATCTATTTCCCTTTATCAGCAACAATCCGTAACCTCAAATGAGTCGGTTTTGACAAGACCTACTTTCCGTGGAGCCACATTGCCGAGTACTGTACGTGGCTCCCGTGGCTCTTTCCGAACCAAATCCCACTTCGGCTTCTCCTTGGTTTGCTCAGATGCCAGCAACCTTCACTTGGACCTACACCACCACCATGAGGGATTTCGAGCTACATTATACACACGGTCACTTGGATTAACACTCTTATCATTTTATACCACTCTGCTGCGAGTAAATATGCCACATCTAAGCATGTAATAAATTAACCAATTAAAATACTGCTGCCTTGGGATGGCAAGAGGGAGTGTATGTGTCTGCAGGGCGACAACCGTGAGCTTCACGAATTGCAGTCAGGACTTCTGATTCCAAAAGCATACAGCTCCTCCCCAGCGGCAGTCACCAGCCACAGCCAACAGCGCCGGGCTAATCCTAAACTTCTGTGGGGGCCAGAAAGGTTGAGACCCTTTGGAGTGATGCTCACAAGGAGATCTGTCACAGCTGGGCTTTCCTTGCACACAAAGACATGACAGCACAAGGTACAAGGGTGTTCTTTGTGTTACTCCCCACCGAGCAGAGCCACACGACTAGCATTGCACGTGAAAAAAGGGCGGTGACACCAAGATGTACTTAAAACTTCTTCCATTCCATAGCACAGCTGGTACTGAAGCAATCATCTTCTCTCATCTAGAGTTTAAAGACCACAAGCTTCCAGAATTGCCTGTTCCTTACCAAGAGACAACCTGGAACCTTGCTCGCATGGCAGGAAAATGCTGTCAGACATTAAACCACACATCTGCGTGTATGCTTGGAGAAAGTGCAGGGGCACTTTGCTCAGACGTGCCCTCCTGGTAGGTCCCCAAAGGTTCTCGTTGTCTTTGAGAAGACTGGGACAATAGGGAAATGCTGTCTGTACTGCCAAAACTAAGAGGATATAAGTGGAAGTTCTGATTTGGGGCTACCCTGCAAGCCATAGTGGTAACTGACAGTTCCTCTCAATTATAAATCAGGAATTCCAACTCCCTTGCTTTGGAGATCCTTCCCTGAGGGTGAGAGGGTAGCACTGAACTCAAACCCCACACTTACCCAACTGATCCAACTAACAACCGACGAGAAAGAAGTCCTATCATTCTCCGTTGCAGCAGAAGGCATTTCATCATCAGTTTCTGCCCCTTTTGTCCCAGCTCTGTCAGCATTAATGTTGCCACCGTGCCAGGACTTCAGAACAACCAAACTAAGGACAATTACTCTCTGTTTTCCATATGCCTGGGAATAGCGCTGCACAGTCAGGGCAACGGAAACTTTAAAATATTTTCTGTATTTTTAAAGGAGTTTAAAAAATATTCCTTCTATTTTTTACTGTTTTCTGTCCTTGTCTTCCTGTTAACGTTTATGCCAAGAACCATTGGGACACCCCCCCGCCCGCCCCCCCGATACCGTCAATCCATAAATACGCTTTATCCTTGCTGCCTATATAGGGGCATGCACACTGCAGGTTCATCATTAGGCAGGAAAAATGTCAGACCTGTAAAAAGCAAAGCCCAGCCCGTTGTGTGCTGGGTGGCAGAACCAACAGGAGGCGGTGGGAGGCTGTGAGCTGCCTGAAGGTCCAAGTCCTGGCTGCAGTCAGGAACGACAGATGGTGTTTGTGAAGAGGATAGAGCCTTACCTTCTTATTTTGTCATGGAAATATCACAGTAAGACAACTATCGACATTCACTATTTTATCTAACAGATTGAAGAAATACATCCCACAGATACAGGATTTCTGCTGGAAAAGAGACCGCCAGATGCGACTGGAAATCCCAGTTAAAAGACACAGTTTTGTTTATCAAGAGACATTGTCAGCCAGCGCCTGTATTTTATTTTCTCATTAAGGAAATGCACTGAGCAGATACAGAGATTACATTCAGCACAGATTTATCATCACAGAACGATCAGAAAATAAAGATACAATCAGTACATGTTTCTTGTAGCAAAACAGATTGAAGGAACTGATTCGAGCGGAGAACGACATGAAAAACACCTAACCCAACTTCAGTGATTTTTACACAGACAAGATATTTAAGTCTATATTAACATTCTCAACCAAGATCTGTGGCATAGCTGCACTCTCTTGATTTAACAGCTCTTGCAGACTCGTGCCTAGCAACTGGGCACAGAGCAGAACCGCCTTGTGTGAGAGGCCATTCCAACAAAACCCCGAAGAACAGTCCCAGTCTGAAGCCCCAATCTACACGCCCTGACGAAGGATCCGTGCAGTAGAAAGTACAATAAAATATGCCGACAGTTTGGTCCGTGTGACAGGCAACCGCTACAAGGCAGGTTAGCTTATACTCTACTTGAGGTTTCAGTGATTATGTCACTTGAAGAAGCTCTCTAGATCTAATTTGCAACCTTAATACATTTTTTGTGAATGTGCGGAATTCTATGCACTGCCTGCAGCTGATTTTTCAAAGAACTATACTGAAAAAAGTCACAACACAAAGCTAGTGGAAAAACCTACTTTGCCACGTATTTTGTGAGTTCCATGAACTTGACAACCAAACCTTTTTCCAAACAGTCAACTAAAACTAGAACGTGAAGGACCACCTCTACTTCAGTTAGACCAGCTGGACTTTAAGCCAGTCCTATGCATGTTGTGTGTCAGGGATTAGAGCAGATCATCACAGCTGGACGTTAAAAGCTACAAAGCCTCTCTGTCCCTCTGAATTTTGAACCAAAGGAGGTACCACCCTGCTCTCCACTATCATAGACCCAAGACCCTGCCTGGTGCTACCACATGGTGTGTTATGTCACTTCTCTTGTCTTGCCTAGTTTCAACATAACCACTTCAGAGGAGCGACTGCCTACGAGCTAGCGATGCACAAAGCCTTCTAATGTGGCCCATTTGGGTCGTTTACTTGGTGCGGCTGCAGTGAATGGGATTATGAGCAATGTTGGTTTAGTTCCTCACACCTCTGAAGATCTCCATGTAATTTCACTCACTTTGTAAAACGGAAAGCATATACAAACCACCACAGATCAACTCAAACTCTTACCGATGCTCTTGAAGTGGGCCCTATGTACTCTTCCTGTCAACAAAGCTTAGGACAGTGAAGAAATAACTACGTACTTGAAACTGCAAGAAGAATTTGGATAAACAAAGCGTTACGACTCAAGTTATAATTTGCCTACAAGACAGGGATTAACCCCTTGTCCTCAAAACCAGCAGCAGAGGCAGAACGAGCTGATCTTTGGAGGGACCTTACCAGTTCAAAACTACTTCCAAACTCTTTGCTTTCTTCTTCTCCTTCTTCCAGTGTTGTGGTAAGATTCTCAAAGGATCAGAAAAGAGAAGATTAGAAGGATTTTTTTCCCCCAGGAAATATACACGATACAACATACCTCCCTGCATTCTTCTCTTAATGACCTCTTACTGGTTTGTATTAATACTAAATCATCTTTATTTCAAGTTTTCTGGCTTTGTCCAGCTCACAAATGTTCTCTGAAAGACTAATTTGCTTGCTAGAATTTTCAGACACTTTGTGCTTGAAAATTTTAGCCTGCTTTTGAAGGGCTGCCAACAGTAAAGAGTGTTTGGAAGATACCAGTCCTTTACCCTCCTACAAGGCTACTTGCAGCTAAGATTTCTCCTTCTCTTTATACGCACTATCTAAATGGTAGGGAGATGTTGCAGACTCGCACAATCAATCCCTTACATTAACAAGAGGGCTGTAGTGCTTACATATAGGTCAAGACATATTTAGCAGATGGAACAATTTTTATCTAAACATCTGTCAGGTCTGCCTATTGCTTTTTGCGTACTGAGAAATATGGTACGTCCTAAGGGAAAGGAAATACAATCATCCCTTTCTAAGGCGGCAGACTTGTTGCTTCGGGGTGCCTTCCCCCCCCCCTTCATGTCAGCTTCAGCAACGGGTGCCACAGCAGTGTAACGAGGAGGAGAGAGAAGTAGCTGGCGGAGGTGGTGACTCTCGGAGCCAGGCTCTTTGCATTGCAGTTGTTGGAGTAGCAGCAGTGAACGCTCACTCCAGGCGCCCTGGATCCGTCCCTCCTCGCCCGCTCGCAGAAGGACCTGAACGAACAGGACTTCATAACGCCGCCTAGAACAGAGCCACATTGAACCCAAACGGACCTGCACGTTCACGGTCACCCATCCAAAACTGAGCAACGACATTCGGTTTGGCCGTTCCTTACGAGCGAATGGCTACCATCGCGTCGGATTACAGCACGCTAACAAGCTCCCACTTAAGCTGAGTAATTGTAATTTATCTTAGACACAATTGATGCACCTTAAGTATCTCTGAATGTGCTGGAGTGCAGTGCCTCATTCTCTTCCTTCCTAATTTCCTGGTAAGCCTTTTAACTTAAAAATGACAGATGCAAGTAAGAAGTGAGAAATACTTGAAATGCTTTTGTACAGCTTTGACATAGTGCGGACACAGCTCAGCATCCTGACAAAGCGTACTCGGGGATTTTGCATCAGATTGCTGCTAAACCAATAAAATCAGGGATTGCGATTTATTAATAGGGATAATTTTGAGAGGAAACATTTACCTTCCTTTTTCTCCTTAGCTTACTATATACTCTTCCCTTTCCAACACTGGTTCTTTATTCCTATTATTAAAAATTTAATGAGGCTGAACCATTTGTGACGACTTACTTGCTTGTCCTCTAATGACCGCACACGCATCCGAGTGCCCTGGGCATTGCTGAGATCCTTGTCTGTTACAGTCTTCATCATTAGAACCTACGCAGGTGTAACACTGCAGCGCTTCGCCTGGCACCAAGGGAAAAAAGACCACTTAGAGCAGTAGCATTTGGGTTCACACACAGTATTTTATAGCAGCAGCTACACGCTCTTTCTAATTCTGTTTGAAGCACATGCAAAAATTGCAAAAAAAAGGTTTAAAAGATATCTAGAGATTCTGCAAATCCTGCCAGGTTTTCTTTTTTAGACGTGGTCCAGATACGGACCTTAACGGTTAAACAATTCAGTTGTTACAATTTGCATTTAAAATAATCCAATAACATCTGACGTTCTGTAACTGCACCTACACCTTCTTGTAACACTTTCAGAGCAGAGTCCACAGTAACCAGCTGGAGTATCACTTCTGCCCCCTGCCCATCATGATCTTTGATCCAAAGTACCATGAAAAAGTACATTGCAAACACATAAAATCTTACTGTGATCCTTCATTTCCTCCTGAAGTATCAGTGCAGCTGGCAGGCACAGCAGTGCACCTTCAGAGCTTTGCTTTCGTTCAAACATTACACCCACAACTCCATCCTCTTCCTTACCAAAGTTTTTCCTTGGTTCAAACTACGTGGACTTTCCAAAGGCGAGCATGAATTTGAAATCTCTTTAAAATACCGTAGTCAGACTCGCAGAGCAGAAGGCACCCCTGCTGTCCACAGGGACACAGGCGTTTACATTTGTCAGCGTACGCATTTATGTTTATATCGCAGAGCGGGGGTGAAAGTCTGCGCTGGTAACCACGTACACAAAATAACCTGAAACCAAACCAGCCCAGAGAAGCCCAGAAGAGCAAAGAGGCTCAGCCAGCGCCTGAGGTAGGAAATGAGAAAGAAAGACAGAAGGAAAGAAAAGGGAATTGACTTACTTTTGATTACAAAAACAGAGCTGACAAGAACCAGGCTGAAGACTGTCCACATCGTGGAGATACCGGAGATGTACCATCAGCCAACGCAAGCAGTTTGTTTGCTATTAAAGCCTTAATGCTTATCTTGCATACCTAATCCTCTGCAGAGGATAACTTAGAGGATAGAGGTGTGCGAGAACGCTACTTATCTAGCTTATTCTGGCTGTACTTCTAATCGCACGTACTTCATCTCCACAAACCCTGCAGGCAAATTCTTCCAGCAGCAGGAAGAAGGAAATGTAATTCGCCTTTCGGGGTAGATACACTTAAAAACCAGCACCCCAGCATCGCCTGTCGCAGCCTCCAACGCGTGCAGCCAGCCTCGTTACGTTTGCCAGGGGGATTCGCTGGATCAGGGTCAGAGTATTAAACATTTTGGAGGATTAAGCCCGTGCTTGAGACCCGAGTGGTCCAAATCTAGTGTATATATATACATACATAGATACATTTCTAGAGAGAGCAAGATACAGACATAGGTCTGTGCGCACAAGTGGTACATTCTGATGCTGAAGTGCTTTCTGGGAAGGGGATCATCAGTAAGAGGTGCTGTATCCGGTGCCGCACATGAAGTAAGCAAGTGAAGTACAGAAAACAGAGCCATACTTATCTTCAACTTTCAACGAAAAAATTTATTTACAATAGAGAATTTCATTTAAGTGACATGCATTTTAATTATTTTTTTTTGTTTGTTTTTAATTTTATTTTACAAATCGGCAAATGCAGATAAAGTTTACACTCCTTAAGGCAAGAGTCCCCATGCAAGTTATACATGTTTATATTAAATCCAAAAGACATCCAACATGGGAACTCATGTACAAAGGGAAGGCTAGGATCAGCAATTTGTAATTTCTTAAGAGAACTTGACAATCTCCCTGATACAGGAACTTTGAGATCAACTTGCTATGAATTATACTATGAAAATGCAAACAATAGCAAGAAATTCTGATAGTCATCTTAGTACTGCATACAATTAAATCAACTTTATTTAGAAAGAAAATACAGTAGTGCATACGAAAAAGTGAAAATATAACCTGTCCACATAAATGTATGGACATCAGTGTGCCAATGGTCATATTGCACTCAATATCGAAGTCCAGAAATTTGGTTAAAAGTTAGCTTTTCCCCATTTTGGCAATCAGTTCATCACAAATCTTTGTTAATTCTTCTATCTCTTTATTCTGGAAAATAAAAGGCAAAATTAAGTATTATGAAAAACATTGTTGCATTGAGTATTTTTTTAAAAATTAGTCGGCTTTTGGGAGAAGGGTGAGACAATTTTTCTCCAGTACTGAGAACAGAATATATATGCATACCTAGTATCAAACAATATGCTTAATTATATCCACATACCGCTCCTCCGATAAATACAACTTGGCACGACAGCAGACAGCTTTATGGCAGCCATTCCTACCACACGATTAACACACAGAGTGTAGATTTGTTTCTAGGCTGTACTTTTATAGCACTATTTTCACCCTGTTTTCCAGGGGCTCCAAGGAAGGACGGGCTGTACTACACTGAAAACACGCTCCTCTGCTGCGCTAGGGAACACGGGATGTAAGTGGGGCATTTCTGACAGTCGCTTTTGCCCTCAGCCTGTATCTGGTCCTTCGGTTTCTGTTAACACCAGAGGCACGTAAGCTAGCACTGCAATCACAGCTCCAGCTAAAAATGGAAACAAAAACCGAAAGAAGATCTGAAACCCAGGAACCAAAGCAAACCAAGGGCCCTGCTGGGTGCACACTCAGCTTTGAGCGGGTCTGAAGCCGCCCCGAACGCTGGCCCGTGGCGAGACCACAGCCCGGCACACAGGTCCGTCTGCCTGACCCGCCCGGCGCACGCTGCTGGTTTGTCACAGGGTTTGGGCAAGGCTGCTCTCCCTGGGGCCAGGGAGCTGCTGGGGCAGCCAGAGAGGTCCTGGGGCAGAGCCTGGCTGCAGTCTGGGCTCCAGAGGAGACCTGGACCCAGCCCCTCTGGGGAAGTTTCACTTAACTGTGACCCTGAGCCAGC